>WBMZ01011141.1:0-233599 GCA_013400975.1 Atrichornis clamosus
GACCCCGCCGCGCGTCCCGCCCCGCGGCCACACAGGGCCGCCGCCCATTGGCCGGCGCCGGCCACCTCCGCCCCTCCCATTGGCGGCTGCCCGTGGCCGTCACGGCGCTGCCGCCGCCCGGGTCTAATTGCCGGGGCAGGGGCGCGCCCCGCCACAGGTACCGCGGCGGCCGGAGCGCAGCGGACGGGGTGCTGCTCAGATCCGCCACGCGGGAGCTCTGCGCTTCTGCTGCCGGCCCTGAGGCGTTCGCCGCGGCCAGCTGAACCCCTGAGCTTCCCTCTCCCAGCGTGGCTTGCTCGTGGCTGGGCAGCCTCTTCTGTAGCAGCGGGGCGAGCTCGGCGGTGGAAGACCGGCCTATTGCCGTCGGGAGGAGGGACGGCGGAGGCGAACCCCGCGTGTGCCCCTGGCGCGGGGCGGGGGAGCGATGAGCCTCGCATTGTTTGCCCTGTAGGCAACAGCGCCCGGCGGGCAGCGGGGCGGCGGGCCATGGGCTCCGCGCCTTTGTCTCCCGAGTGAGCTGGCCCCGCAGCCTCCCGCCGCCGCCCGAGCCCCGGCGACATGGACGTGACCGTCTCCGAGCTCCTGGAGCTCTTCCTGCAGAGCCCCTTGGTGACCTGGGTGAGCAGAGCAAGGGGGACCGCTCCGTCCTGCCCGGGGGGTGGCTGGGTCCGCCCGCCATCCCCCAACCCCGCTGTCCTTCCTCCGGCAGGTGAAAACCTTCGGGGACCTGGGGAGCGGGGACCAGGACAACCTCGGCGTCTACATGGACCTGGTGGATGGCGTCGTCCTGAACAAAATCATGCTGCAAATGTGAGTGGGTCGGAGGGCGGGAGGCGGGTGGGGGGCGCGCCGCGGCTCCTCCCGCGGGTATCGAGGCTCCGGCCGGGAGCTTTCCGCAGCCGGCGGCCGGGAGAGCGGCGTGGGGCCGGAGCGGTTTTCGTTTTGGTTGCTCTCTGTAATTAAGAAAAACGGGGGGGAAAACACCCTGAACTAATCCAGTTCTATAAAATATTCTCTAACTTCTTTTTCTAGCTTTTTTTGGTGTGCTGTGCGTGTTTTTTCTTTTTTTTTCCTTTTTTCTTCCCCACCCCCAGCAGTTATCTCAGTTGTTCACACATGGTGCAGTGGAAGGTGTGTGGCAGTACAAAGAAGGAAATGAAAGTACCGTGTCATATCCAGCTTTACTGGGAGGACTTCATCTGAACTTTGTCTACTCTTGCATAAACTTCCATAGTAAATACATAATTTAGAAAAAAAGCCTCTTTCAGGCAGCCCTGGAAGGCCATGTGTTGGGGGAACTTAGAAACTGGTTAAAAGATGGAGTGCTGAAATTACTGTGACATCGAAGTGAATTGTTGTTAGGGCTTGTACTGTTTTTAACCACATCCTTTCTTGTTGCTGATCTGCTGCATGCAGAGCCTGGCTGTTTTCTCTCTTCTCAGTATTTGCTTTTAAATATTCTAAAATATATCTGAGAGAGAGGCAGAAGTATTTGGCTTTCAGGGCAGGAGAGTTTGTTAATCACTCAGTTATGGCAGTGCATTCTAAGTGACTGAAATCAGTTGAAGTTCGACTAGTGATTTTCAGTGTTAGTCCAAGTATTTCAATGAAGAATTCATATTAGGATTTTTTTAAATCTTGAAAAATAACTTAAAGTCTGACTACCAGTGCCTCACCAACTCAAGTTGCCAAATTAGGTTATCTTCTGGTACCTGGTTGCACCATGTGAAAAGGTAATGAAATTTTCTCTTGGTTTGGTGTTACAAATAGTGAAAATTGTGAACTGGAACTTAGCGAAGGTGGTGAAGATCCATGATTTGCAATAGAACCCAGATCAGCCAGCCTGCATGGAGGTAACAAACTAGGGGTGTAAAATGTTATCTGGGATAGAAACCTGTTGTAAAGAGAACGCATAGTTTCTAGCATTTCTAAAGGAATAATTACATTTTAAAAAGATAACTTTCTGTAAGTTAGAGCCTCGAATATGAACATTTAGATCCAGGCTTGTAGTTTTCCAAGGCGTGGGAAATTAAATTTTGGTTTATGACCATTGTGTTTGGCACAGAGATGACCAACCAAACTATCAAGGAACAGCAGTTGAGTCGGCTGCAGGTTTAACTAAACTAAACATTTATCTAATTATGTGTGCAATAGTCTTACTAGTTCAAAACAAGAAAAACTCACTTAGTCACTCTTGAATTTATGAAGTTACGTGGCTTTGAAATGACTGTGGCATTCTTATGAGGGAGAAATTTTAGAAGTGCTTTATTAGGTGGTGTGTGCAAACTGAAATATTTGTTGTTGGCCACTGAAATATGTCTGAGGAGATAGTGAGTTGTTAAAGTTGAGGGAACAACTGAATGCTCTGGGAACAAGGAGTGAATGATAAGATCTCATGGAAATAAGCATAGAGGCTGGCTGAGTGCAGTGACAGTAGTTGGCATTTTGTCTGATCTCATGTGATTATGAGAGTTGCCCTGGCATGTTTACTTGTTTTAAGTAGTCAGGTAAATAAGTTGGTGGGGTTTTGATTTATGTTTGTTTGGGTTTTTTTTTTCCTCAAAAAACATCTCTGCCAGGGGTGTCAGAGGAAGTGAAGTGTGGGAGGCACAAGCATTGTGGAGGAGGAAATTATCCCATTATAAACAATCAGGCCTCTTTTTCCCCCCTTTTAGGCAGCTTTAGCAGTGCTTCTTCTATTGGTGACTAAGGAGCTTGAAACCAAAAGCTTTGTATTGAGAACCCAAGACTGTTTAATTTGGGAAGGATTGTAATTTTATTTACGTATCCCAACCTAGCAAGGCACTCAGGAGAGGTGCTGACTGACCTTTACTTTTCCCTGACTTAACCTTTAAAAATTGCAATGCAGTTACTGCTTGCATGTCACTCAGGAAAGTTTTGCAAGGCATGTTTCTGCCCCACAAAGCTTTCAGAATAAAAAAATAAATGTGTTTGTGAAAATTCTTGCTCATCAGTTTTTTTTCAGTCCTTGTCCTTGAAGATGGCTTTCAGTGCTTGGCTGGAGATTTCTTCCTACTGAAATTGTATTAATGAGAGCCTTTGATAAATCTGCTAGAATTTCATATGCCATGCCATGATAGTGTTGATTGCTTGAAAGCACAGATGCAGGCATGCACACACGTGCAGAAAGTAGGGGGTAGCAGAAAGAGCTGGGCTCCTGATGTTAACAGCAACCTCATCACTTGTGTGTTATTTCACTTTGAATTTTTTTATCCTGCTTGCCTGATTACTGGGGCACCTGAGCTTGCATCTAAACCAGGTGTGATGCAGTACTTGGCTGCAAATCAACGTGTTTCTTTAAGTGAAGATTTTTGAAAGCCAGATTCTTGGGAAATTCATTACTAAAAATACAACAGTTTTGTTCCACAGCTAAGCAGATTGTAAGTTTAATTCAGGGCAAAAAAGACAGGTGGATCTGTGAAGAAATGCAGATATACCTGTTGAGTGGAGATGGCTGAGTAAAAGTAAGGCTTTAGCTGTTTGAGTTGTGGGTGGCCCGTAGGAGTTCAGTCAGCCTCTAATTTTCTGTTGTAATAGTTTGGATTTTCCCCAAATGCTGGCTGGCAACTTTGAGTGGAGAATATCCCAGCTGCTTGGTGTTGCAGTGTCAACGTTTTTTAGGTGGTGGGTTCATATCAGCAAGGCAGCTGTGTCACCAGAGTGATGTGTGATATCTGTTACTTTTCCTGCCTGCGAGGTCCATACTGGCTCTGTGACAGGAGGTGAAAATCGGGTTGTGCCCTCACTTCATCCTCTTCAGAAATGAACTGCCCCTGGGAATGCTAGCCCTGGATAAAATGTGGTTTGCTCAGGCTTGCCAAATGTAGCCATGGCACAAAGGCAGAGGAAGGGAACCTGGCCTGGGCTTAGGCAGACTGTAGTTGGTAGGAAACCAGCTGTTGGGCTTTGCCAGTGATCCTTCTGCTTACTGGTGATCTCTAAACCAAACAAGGCTGTTGTTAAGAAAACTGGGGATTGCTTGGTTCTCAGTAGGCATACCTAGCTGTTCAGTTAAATTTACTAGCAAGAGACAGAGAGCAGTGTTTCCCCACTTAGATTTTAAAACAAGACAAATGGTTTTTCAAATGATTTTGTTGTAAATGAGTGGTTTCCTTTTCCTGTGTCCTATTCAAGTCTATATCCCAACCTGATCATGCATGAAGGACAACGTTGATTTTCGCAGAGCTGCAGTACTGCCTGAATACTCTGCATGCAAAAAATGTTTGTTACTCTGCAAGTGGAACTGCTGTGTTTCAGGCTTGTGTTGCGGATGGATTTATGTGTACCAGGTTAACGAGCTTCTCTGCAGACACACTTTGAAGAACTTTTCTCAGATGGCCGTGTGTCACTTCCTGGTATGAAATTAGCACGTGGCCACACTGCATAGACTGCCTTCAGTGTTACAGTTGCAGCCGTGGCATAATCCCTACAAGCAGAAGCAAATATTTGCCCCATTTCACTTCCCAAATAAGGCTTTCTCTAAGAAATGATGTGGGGGTTTACCTGTGCAGACACATACGTGTTTTCACGTTGGCTTGTTCTAATTCTTCTAACTGATAATAGACTGCTTTTCTGTCAAAACATTTAGAAAACAGGAGTGTGTGTTAGGAATACAGCTAATAATGCTGTTTGTGTTAAACCCCCAATATAAAAATGCACAATAACAGGTTTTTCCATTTCAATTGCAGCTGTCATGGTTTGTGATACTGTCGATGTGTCTACTTTAATTTAGGCCACTTGACAGGATCAGCCACACTGGGAGTGCCTGCTTCTTGTGGTTTGTAGCAAGTGGCATGAATATGAGAAGGTTAGAGACAGACATCCATTTAATTTAAAATTTTAGGATCTTATTTAGAGATACATTTTTCTTCCGTTTTCTGGGCAACTTAACAACCCTGCCAGCCTTAGTGGCACTGGCTCACTTGATGATAGAGGAAGATGCTGGATGGTAGGAGAGTCAGACTGGCCCAAGAGTGGTGTATTTTTGGTTAGTGCATTGCCTGCAGAACAAAGTGCCACAGGATGCTGGGCACAGTTGGTTCCTTCTGGTATCTCATAACCCTTGGGCCTGACTTGTGGGCTTCTCCCTTGCTCATCAAAGTGGCTTGTCAGAAATTGTAGAAATGGGATTGTCATTTTGAATTTTAAAATTTAAATTATTTTTTTGTGGTTACTTTTATTTTATTAATTGTTGACTTAAGGGATTGCATCTTCATGTACTTGTGCTGCTGGCCCTAAGCCTGCTGAACTTGGCACTTGGTCTCTGTCTCCTGATTCTTCCTTTCCTCTCTGTTCCTCGAAGAGTCATGAATGTGTACAAACTGGATGACTTCTTTAAAATGTTTGGGTATATAATGAGGTTTGAGACTGTGCTTCTGTGTATTTGGCTTGAGTGGGTTTTTACTGGTTTGTGGAGTAGCTCCCTTAGTCACACCTCAGCCATGCTGTCTCAGCCTTATTTAGATAACTTTTTTGATCTTGAGGAGTAGGTGGATTTCAAAAAAAAGAGGATCATAGTTTTCATTATATTTGTGTGTAAGGGAAAGACCAAACATCAAAGGACTGAAAAGACATCTGAGGTTGTCTTCAGGGATTTTTCAGATACATCCAGACGGGAATGGGTTTGGATCAGCTTGTTAGTGTTGCAAAAAAATCTCTTAAATTTTCAGTGGGATCCTTGGAAAGAATTTTTCTATAAAATTATTTGTGAACAAGTTTCACCATCCAGACAGGTACTATAACGTGCAAAGTGTGGTACCAACAGCTCTGTCTTCTTTAGGATAGAAATGCTTTTAAGCACTGTTTGCCTCTTACTGTGGAATTGTACTTGGATGCCTTTTTTAAATTTGAGGACTGTGCTTCCCCTGCCTGCTTTTCCCTGCAGCAGATCAGGCTGTTCCAGTTGTAGTGTTCAGAGTACCTTGACCTTGCTAGGTTTTTAGCCTTTTCACTTCTCTTGAGGTGGGTGCGTGCTTGTGGCTGTGGGTTTTCTGGGTGCTTGCTCCTTCCCTCTGGCACAGGCCACCCCGGGGTGCTGCCTTGTCCTGCCTGCCTGGGCTGCTCCCTGCTCCCTCCGGGGAAGGCAGCAGGTGGCTCTGGGGCTGCTCCTGCAGCAGGAGGGCAGTTCACTGCCTCTACTGGCTCCTCCATCTCACCTCTTCCATGCCCCAGAGGTGTCTCTGGAGCCGGGTGGGTGTTCTGGAGGAGGCAACAGCAGCAGGAGGCATCCTGCTGACCTTTCACAATGCAGTGTGATAATTCTGGGCAGGAGGTCTGATGCAGAAGTTGTTGGAAAAATGCAACAAATATATTTTTTCTGAATAAACATGTGCCTCAAACCTTTGAAAAGAATAAATGTATTTTTGGAGGGGTGAGGGGGAAATCCTCCCAGTCCCAAGAGCATTCTGTAGTTCCTCCAAATTCTCTGCTATGTAACAAGGAAAGCTGTAGTCAGTATTTGATCTTATCTGATCCAGAATGAAAAAAACATAGTAAAAAATCGAATAAATGGGATCTTGCTTGTTGAGAAGGCATTTTTTAATTTTCATGTGAAAGCAGTAAGCCCTTGTGGTAGTTTGAAGTGTAGGCTGTGCTGGACTTACACATCTTGTGCAGAGGGTCATCTCTGAAGTGAACTGACGTGCTGTGTGAAGCTGGTACACAACCTGTTCAGAAAACTAAACCATTTGATTTGTGAGCTATGTTTTATGTTCAGAAAAGTGTTTAACTTCTTTGTGATGGAGAAGGGACAGGAGTGCCAGAGTGACTGTGCTGCAGCTTGGCTGCAGCTTAGTAGGCCTCTGAGGTCTGTGGCATTAAGGGCTCTTGGGGCAATCAATTACTCTTAACGAAGATGATAGGATAAAAGCTCTGGAATTGCTTCTGAGGGCCTTGTCCTGCTAGTACTTACATTCTTATAACACTATCTCCACTGTGCAGAAATGAGCAGCTCTTGTCTAGAAAGTAGGGATTGTTCTGTGTCTTATGTGCTTTTGAAAACCTCATCCCAGTCCTGCAGTTTCACTGCCTGCAGCTGTTGAAGAAATAGCCTCTCCTTTGCTGTGGCTGGTGGGTGTGTTTTGTGGATTTTTGCCCCATTTTGTGCAGTTCTGGGAAGGATTGTGGAGTAGTGCTCTGCTATCCAGTCAAAGATCCCGGTCCCTGGCTGTAGGCCTGGGACACTGCCAGACTGGCATGGCAGCATGCTGCCTACATGAGCTTTCACATGGAAATGAGAACTGTAGGCTGACCCTTCTGTTTGGCCAGCTTCTCTTTACTGAACGTTTCTTCCCTCTTAGCTTCCCAGTTTGTTGTCGTGACTTTGCCTAAAAAGGCTGTGTCCAGCTTCCTTTGAGGTTCAGCATCTGCTCAGATGCTCAGAGAGTACTGAAGGGCACTGCCAAGGCACAGTCTGAGCTCAAGCCCAGGTGGTATTTATGCTTCTCCCATCTTGTAGTGTTGCTGAGAGCCCATCCTGTCAAACTGTTATGGATATGGCCACTGCATTCCTGTACCTGAGCATCAGTAAAATTAAATACTTGCTACAGATTTTACTTTAAAAGCTTGTTGCAGTTGCCTCCTTTTGTTCTTCCTTTTGTGATTTATTACAGTACCAATCTGGGCTTTGCTGCTACTAAGGCTGTGTAGTGTCTGCTAGTTAATGGCAGTATTGGTCTTCTGTACTTCAGATTGCTTGAATCCATGTACATAAACACTGTGTCTGATGTTATCTGCTGCCAAGGCAGTTTGCTCTCAGCCCTGAAATATCTATATATTTTTTTATACTTAGTCACATAGCACTGCTATCACTCAAGAGGTGCTCTGGAATGGTTGTGTATTTAAAAAAAAATTAAAAGCTCTTTGACATACTTATGTAAACGTTGGCAGATATATTTTAAAGGATAAATACTGGATCAGTTCCTCCTTTATTTCCTTGTCAACGCCCGAGTTCAATAGTTGGCCCTGGAAGAGCTGTGAATGGTTTAATTAACAGCCAGAGCAGAGCTCTGGGAGGCAGGTGTTTGGATTGTGTAGGAGTCTGCTGATAAGAGTCATTATTAGAGGGCAAACACAAAGCTTTGATCTATGCTATTGGCAGATAAAGATTTTCAGGTTCCTTTTTTTGCAACATGTTAGGGTGTACCGCGAGGATCTGAAGGTGTACATTTATATGAAATTATTTGCAGCTTTTTTTCTTATTTTTTATTTTAGAGATAAAATTGCTTCAGGTACAATTTTAATTTTTCTTTAAAATCAAACAAACCCCACAGTTATGTTTGTGAGAGATCTAGTTAGATGATATGGGTGTAATAAGTGCAGTATTCTTTTTTTCCCTTCATTTTATTATTAGATATTAGATTATTAGATAATCTTTGCCGTTTTCACAGTGATCATTGATCAAGTATTAATACTCTCTTGTCATAAAACTCCAAGGCCAAGGAAGGCATGGTAGTATTTTCTAGACTTACCTTTATTTGAATAAAGAAAACTTCTTATTATCAGAGACTGCTTTGATCTAGTTTGCACAAACTAAATATGCTCTTTTTTCAAGGAAATATGGGTAAGAAGGGAGGCTGCCCTGAAGTGCTGTGTGGGTTGCAGTAGGGTACTTTGTGACATGCAGGAATATTTCCAACTCAGACATAGGTGCAGAAGTAATGAGCTTATTCTATCATGAATTAATGGATATGTACCCTGTATAATTATGTCAGTGCATTTAATGCATAAATTTAAATGCATTATTGAGATGTTAAGTCTTAACACCAGGTAAATTAGTAATATTTTATTTTCTTCTTCCTTTCCAACAGAGATCCTCGACCAACCAACCAACGTGTCAACAAGCACGTAAATAATGACACCTATCTTCGGGTTCAAAACCTGACCATCTTAATCAGAAACATTAAGACTTACTATCAGGTGAGATTTCTGCTCTCTGCTCATTGATCTGTGGTGATTGCTACTGCAGGGGCCAGGGGCTCAAAGAAGCTTGCTTCAGGAAATGGAGAGGGAATTGTGTTTGTGTAAAAGTACTTTCAGCCATGCTTTCTCATCTGAAAACTACAATGTGAGGATCTTCTCTCTCTATTCCTCATGGCCAGAGGCTGCTTCCCTGCCTTCCTCTTTTTTAAAGAAGTTGTTGTGCTCAAAGATGGTCACAGCATATGGAGATGCATGTAGTAAAAAGGCTCTTTTTGTGCTAGGGTTGTGGATTGCATATGTAAAGGAGTTTGCTGAAATGGAAGTAGTGTTTCTAGTCTTCTATAAAACTTACTTACAGGAAACTTTTTCTTAAAGGGGCTGCTAGAAAATGTTGATGAAGAAATGTTTTTAACACTAGGATATAAACCCTTAATTGATAGGAAAAATAAATCTGGGCTTAGCTTGAAGGTAGACTTCTTACACTGCACTTAGATGTTCAAGCAGTTGTTTCAGGAATGACTGCAGATTCTCACAAAGAGTGCACTTGTTGGGTGTCATTCTTGAACTGACTGTCAGTGTTCCTCTACTGTAACTGTGCTCCCCTAAAACCAGGGTGGTGACAGCTGAGCACTGTTGCAGACGTGCCTGTTGGCTGCTGCTGGAAAGCCACTGCATGAATTCAGTTACTCTAAATAGAATTTCTGTGTGCACACTGCTGTGTCTGTTTAGGCTTCTTAGTGAAGAGGTAACTGTTCTACTGGTCCCTTCTACACATCTTTTGTCAGATTTGAATGCTGTGCAGTAAAAACCAGGCTGAAAGCACTAAGGATTATTGAAATGCTTCTGTGTCTCAATCACGTAATGAACAAACCAGCTAAACTGTAAGAGTTGATGTCAGTGTGCTCATCCTGAACAATTCATCTTGTCTGTGTATGTATACAAGGGACTGTGTATTGGTTTTGTCTTCAAAATACAGAAGAGATGTAGTATAGTGCCTTTTAATGCCATTCTCTACCAAAGCTTGCCTACTGCTGTTCCATGTGATTGCCGCAACTCTGCTCCTTGATTTGCTTAGGGAAGCCTGAAACGGAAGCATGTGTGAAAAGTGACCAAGTCAGATGGGGTGTATGACTCATCTGTGCAAGTTCCAGCAGCCTGCTAGAAAAATGAAGTAACTCAAGTTTGAGATGGTGTAGGAGGGTATCACGTATTTCTGAAGATAACTGGTCTCTGTGTTGGGAACTGGAGATGCTGATGTGATGTCATTCCTGAGACTTGTGATTTCTAAGGGGAAATTCCATTTGATCATAACTAGAGGCTGAAGTTTAGGGTTTGGAGGAGTTTGTGTGTTTGTTTTGTTGTTGCTGTTTGTTTCTGTTACTCAGTAGATGGTCTAAATATATATGGAGTCTACAAGAAAGGGAGAAAGAAGGTTAATCTTCCTCCTTGCCCCTACAAGATTATCATCTTTGAGTCTGGTCCTTCAGGTGTTGAAACTTCTTCATTCATGTGCCTCTTTTTTATTTTTTCTAGAAACTGATACTCTGACCTCCTTTAAGAGTATGTGGAGAGAGATCAGAGTCAGGAGAAAAGAAAAGTGAATCAGAGTCATGTGTTACGTTGCTTGTTGACCTAGCTGTTGAGCTAATCCAGTAAAGGTAGCAACAACTAAAACAGATTTTTCAATGGGAAACAGTAGTTGAGGCTTGCAGTAGCAGCTAACAGTGATGTTGCTATTGTAGTCCAGAAATTAAGTGCTGTGAATCTTGCTGGCTGAGGACTGTATATATTGTATGTAAACAATGCAGTCGTGAGAGCTTATCAGTCTTTGCATTTGGTCCTGAAAATGTAATTACAACAAAATATAAAATAAAACAACTTTTTTCTTGTGGCAATAACATTACACAAGAAACTTTTGTCCTTGACACAATCCTGTCTTCAGGGCAAATCCAAGGTCTTGTTGCTAATCTGAGATTCCCTTTCACGTGGTGGTGTGCAGCCTTCAACTCTCCATAGTCTGGGGGAGTTAAGGCCATCTATGCTGTAACTGAGCTCTGTGTAATTGATGCAGAGTATAATGTTGCATCCATACTCATGTCTCTGTTAGATGTTTGGAGCATTTCTTGTGGTTTAGGATATTATTTGAGTCGCTTTTACTAGGTTAGGGGTTTTTTGACATGCAACCAAGTAGATGCTTCGGAATATTATTCTTAATAATTAAATATTGTTAGGCTACTTCTCTCCTGAATATTAGAGATGTTTTTAAGTAGGCTGAAGTTGTGGTCATTGTTTGAAGAAGTAGAATTAATACATAAGCCTAAGTTAAAATGAGGGTAGTGGCTTACTGACTGAAAACATAGTTGCAGACTGGAAGTGGGAGGGAAAAGTTCCTGACAAACAATAGGAATACAAATTTTCTGCTTCCTCAGGAGAAGCAAAAGCTCTAAAAACACAGTGTTGGCCTTGACATTTTTACTTTCCTTTTTGCTTAATGGACCCAAGTTAAGTTTACAGCATAATTACTAAATTTGGTAGACCAGATTGTCTAGAATGAGGAAAATGCCACCTCATTCTTTAGTGACGATGTTGGTAAATATGAAAGAATACTTGCCCTTCTCTGTACTGGGCAGGAGCAGTCAAGAATGACATAAATTCATGGCACTGTAATCCCTGTCTGAGGAAGGTGACATAAGTGCCTACTAAAATAAATGCTGATATTAAGAACGTAGTTGACATTTCAGATCATGTAATTGTCTAGTCTGTATCTAATATCAGATTTCTCGTGTATCTATATAGCTGATCTCTTCATTAAAGCAAAATTCTCAATACAGATAATACTGCTTCAGAAAACAAGGACAGGTCTGATCCAGAAGCATGAATTCAGGTATTACAGTGTTGGCATTTTCCTGATCTCACAAGCTGAGAGTTTCTGCTGGAAACAAGCGAGGTTATTGGTGGAATTTGAGTTGGATTTGAGCTGTGAAGATCAGCTCCTATCTGTGCTTCAGCAGACATAACTTGGGAGGGGTAAATGCAGTGAAGAAGCCTTTTTTTCTGTTTGAATAACCTCTCTTTTTTAGAAATTTGCTAACTGCTTGCGACTTTCAGCTGCATAGGACTGGCTTACTGATGGCTACTAAGAAAAGCAGTGTCAAGACTCTTAAAACGGAGGACAGCATTGGGTGCTGTAGCCTTTGGTGGTTTTGATTTATTCATTTATTGGCTATGTAGTACTTGTTACCCGTGGTACCATGCCATGCTTTGCATTTTCTGCTCTCTCAGCAGTTACACCTTTGCAGGTTTTTATTGACTTTGAGAGGCCCCTCTTTTGAAACAGAGCAAATGACTCATTTTGCTGTGGGCTTTTATGAGCACTCAAGATAATATGTCATTAATTGCATTTAATAACTCTTATCCTACTGGTTCACTGGAGAAATGTCTGGTCATAAAATTTCTGGAACTGGTGCCATATCTTGGAATAGGGCTGAACACAGCAGAACGTTTTCATTGCTCATGGTGTGAATTTTATGTGACGACTCTTACTCTGACTTAATTCCAATGCTTGACTGTCTAATTTAAACTAGAAGAAGATAGAAGAAGAAAGCTAAAAAATCTGAAGGGTGGTAGCCTGTGTAGTTGCTGAGTTGTAGAGAATATTTAAATCCTGTAGGTGCTGCTTCTCAGAAGTTTCCACATGAGAGCAGCTGACCTGATGTCTGCAAAGCTTGGATAATACGCTCATACCTGTAGAGTTTTGGAAGAAGCCTGAGGCAGACTGGCAGGGAAAGCTTGAAGTGGCTTTGTTGTGCTTCCTCTGCTCATGTGTCAATCTTTGGGTTTAGTGTTTTTAGTAAGGCACTAAAAATCACTTTGATACCAGTTTATAAAAAAGGAATTTTATGAGAGGGTCTGTTTTGATGGCAGGTAGCTTCCTAACCTTCAGAAATTTCTGTAATCCCTCCAACAGTATATACTGCACTTTCAAGCAAAAATTTTTGCTGTTTACGTGAAAAACTGGAAGCTGACAAAAGAAAAGAATGGGATCATCCCTTGGCTACTGCATGGATGGATATTATGGTCACATTTGGAGTATGTGGATGGGAAATGCTGTTGGAAGAAATGCTACAGTGTGGTCACTGCTGTATTTTTGTTGCCTCTACTCCCTGCAGTTGTGACCATTAAATAGCTAGCAGATTACCTCATGTTTCCAAAAGGTTGGTAATGTCTCTTAGTTTAAAAAGAGTGGTACTGAGATACTATTCTGAGAACAGGTGTGACTGTGTATCATGTGCAACTTCAATAAGAAACTCATAATAACCCTTAGTGTTCTTATTAATGTGAGGAGGTGTGTGAGGGGAGGGGTGTAAAAGGAAAACAATTCACTGAATTTTAAGAGCCTTTATCACCATAAATCCTACTGTCTCCACCTAAATCACTTACCTGGGCTCAGAGATTATGGAGGGTAAGGATGCCTTACTTTTAAGGCATATTTTTCAGACCTGTGTCCCCCTTTTACTTAGCTGCCCTAGACTTGTGTAAAACAAGTACAAGCAGCAGAGTTTGTATCAGCATATTAAAGGGTAGTAGCTGCCTTTGAGTTGCTGAGGTTGTTTCTAATCTCTGGAAAAGTGATGAATTTGTCTTCAGGCTGAGGCAAATACTGGTTTTCCCTGTGGATCAGCAAAGATCTTAGAATACCAGTAGCTTCCAGATCAATAGACAACTCCCATTTCTGTGGGCATTGAGTCAGGTTTAGAGCTCTTGACTGAACTGCAAAGAGGAATTCAGACTTGGAGCTCCAGATTTGGTCATAGCTTATGGACTGGCAACTGTACTCAAGCTATAAATAAGGTTCTGGAAGTAGCAATGTCCTCTTGTGTGAGCTGGAATCTTTCCCTGCTAGGCAGGCTGGTTCTAGTGGGCTAATAATCCAGTCCTTGGCAAAGTAAACACCAAAATGCTAGAAATGCACACATCCTGAGGTCAAAAAGGCATTTCTCTATTGTGAGGGGGAAGGTTTGTACCCACAGTGGCCTAGTGAAATTAGGTAAAACTAAACTTCTTTTTGCTAGCTTTGTCAATTTGATGGGTTAAGCTACAGAATGCCTGAGTGACTGCTTTCCTTCGATTTGTGTTTCCTAGGGATCTTAGTTTTGACTTAGGGACAACCTTTCTTCATCTTGAGCTTTAAATTCCAAAATTACTGAGAGCGTTAGCTTTCTCATGGGCAAGGTATCAGAAGCTGCAACAGAAAGTCTTTTGAATTAAAATAGTTTGTGGATCTCTTGCACTCCAAAGTGCAGTTCTTTCCCTTTTCTGTAAAGTTGAGTGGGCTGTGTGCATGTAGCCTCCCAAATTGCTTCGTCATTGGCAACTGTGCTGTTACACCTACCAAAGGTAGTGTGCATGTTCTCGTGGCCTTAAAGCTGCACAAAAAAATAACAGCGAGGAGCCTCTCTGTCTTTTTCACAAGTCTGCAATAAATAAACTCTTGCACTAAGGTACTATTGTAGAAATGGTCTGTATTTCAGTAAGGCAGTGGGCCTTTCGGGACTTGAGATTCTGCCACTGGCACGACCTGCAGTAGGGCCTTGTTAGCTGTGTATTTGTTTCCACTTCTATTCTTAGTTTGATTTCTAGTTAGTTTAAACTTGCTATAGGCACAGAGTGTCTCTAGGTATTTATGCATTACTTGGCTTAATGAGGTTTTCTTGGTCTCGCAGTGATGTGAGTGTTTTGAGTTAGGCTTTCTCTTCTGCAGGAGCATGATCATGAGACTTGAAGGTTGCCTGTAAGACTGGTATTGTCCGCAGTGTGTTGTGAAGATGTTCAGTTATTGCAGTGGTGGGTGCAGGCAAGGGAATGACTGACCTTGGTGCAGCCATTCTGGGAAATGCTGAACCAGTGATGTTAGTCTTTGATTTAGTTCCTCTGCTGAAAGCCGTGGTACTGGTCTGCTGCAGTAGAACAAACATAAGAATCACAAAAATTATAATGATTTTGTATAGGACCTGTTACCAAGTATTCAGTGGGAAACACAAAGACAGGTGACTCATCGCTAGCAGCCAGACTGTCTGATGCTTTGTTAATGGAAATTGTCTTGAATATTTCCAGAAGAACTAAACAAACATTTCTGCCTCAGAGTTGAAATAAGTTTCTGCAGAGGTCAGTTCTGAAAGTGTTCCCAGGCTGGTGAGAGCTACCATTCCAGGTGACTAGTAGCATGCTGTTGGACACCTGATGGAGATTACTGGCTGTGATTCTAGGATGCATTTTGGCTAATAGATTGAACTCTGTCTGGGAGTTTAAGGGAGGACTGATTTTAGAGAACTTTTTTTTTGCCTTGAGGCTCTATGTGCATTTTTATGCAGAATGAAATAGTGACCTCAAACAGATGGAAGAGAATGGGTTGACTTTTAGACTACTTTAAATTTCCTGGAGCTCGAATATGGGAAAGGCAGAGTAGGCTGACATATGTCTGCAGTCTTGTATTTGTTTTGCATAATAGGCTAGAGGGGTGTGAATTCATTGTGCAGACAAATGAAGAAACTGAGCCGAGAGGAACAGTGTCCTAAAATACAAAGACAAATGGAGGTGACCTGTAAAATTTTACAGTATGGAATAGCTGTTTGGTTCCCACGCAGCAGCATTTACTTAACCTCTGACATGTTAATTGAAAGCAATTCTTGGGATGTCTGAACTGCAGAATGCATCCACAGTGTCCTTTATATGGCTTAAAAAAGAGTAATGTGAGAGTATGTGTGACTTTCCTTAATGAAAGCCAAGGCCTAATGTTAATCTCCTAGACTTTTGCTGTGATTACCCATGCTAAAGCCACAGAATATTTCAGTCCTCTACTATGTATATATATTTGAATATTAAGTTTAAGATGTAAGTCACTGTTCAGTTGGTCTCACCAGACACCCATGTTCAGTCCTGCTGCCTCAATTTTGGACAAATGTCCTATTTTTGTCAGCTGAAATTTTGCAAAGGAGGGGATTAAGTTTTGTAGAGCCTACCAATTTTGGGTAAGTTAGAAAATAGCCTGCATGCCACTTAGAGCTGAAAATAGCTTTGAGGTTTATTTTTTGCTAAAAAATAGTAAAAAATGGAAGCTAAATACTGCTTTATTGCTTGTGTTTCTGTAATGAATTCCATGCCATTTAGTACTTTTCATTAAAAAGTCTTCAAAGAGAAAGGAAGATGAACTCCACAAATGTATGAAGTATGATTGCCAAACAGTTCCCTAATTGCATACCAGTTCCCAAAGCAAATAGCATCTGCTTTTTAATGGCAGTAGTAAAGTGATTTATATTCTTATTTTATTGGCATATTCTGCTTGTGAAAGTATTATTTAATCCAGTATCACTTTCATTGACGTTATTGTCACATGCTGTGTTATGACACACATAATACAGGGTTCAGTCTACAGTTTTGCTTTTGCACAATTCTGACTCTGGTGTAAGGTTTGGTGTCAAGGCTTATTCCTGTCAGTTCCAGTCATCTGTGGCCCTGTGCTGTGGAGCGAGCAAAGGTGTCTCTTTGTGCCTGTTACTCAGCTCCCCTTGACTTCCCCCTCCACAGCATCCTAGTTTAGCTTTTGAGACAAAGCTCAGTAGTGAACTTTCACCTTTTTGTACACTGCTCTTCTTAATAGCTTATTAGGCCTGTAAGCAATTCTTCCACAGTGTGTTTTCATCTGAGACAGGTATTTGAGACGTCTTTCAAAGCAGTGCTTCACTGTCCTTTGGAAGGAGTATCAGGTTTCAAAAATGTGTTGGAGATCTTTGGTCTAATGTAGAGTTTTATTTCTGAAAACTTTTGCAGTTTGTGTTGTAAAGGTCTGCTTGAGTTTATGTTGACCTCCAGTACTTTTGGCAAATATGAGTGCTCTTGGGCCAAGAAATGGGCATGAAGGTTGTGGAGACACTTACCCTGGTTAAGAAGGATGGGATTTACCCTGATAAGAGGGTCTCTTGATCTGAGAAAGTAACAGACTTGGGGACAGGAGGGAGTTTTAATGTGCTAGTTTCTTTGCTGAAGACAAGTCCCATGAAAGGTTGTATTTCCTACTTTACATGGTGTATGGACTTTACACCAGCATAAATTAAGGAAGGCACCTTTTCATGAATGCACGGAAATGGAAATCCTTTCACTTGCTCATGCATGCATGCATCTCTCATTTGCACACATGTTGGTTTTTGAAGGGAAGGATTTCTAAAATGAGCAAACTCTAAAGAGCAAATAAAGCAGCAGATTAAAGTGTGTGCACACTGTACTTTAAGTAAGCAGAATGGCTTTTTAAAATAGCTATGCAGTTGGGCTGTTGGAATATAAGCTGTGTGTGAGCTTGTGCCTCTCTGTTTCCCATTATGATTAAGAGATGGAGTTGAATGAGAGTTGTTTAAATTCAACTGGGTCCTCATATGGCCAGTAAAAGCGCCTAAATAAAAATCTGCTCAGCAGACAGAAATGGCCCCTGTGGAGCTGCCACTGTCTGTTCTCTTTCATAATTAGCATTATTAAAAGTCTCTACATGTTTATTTAATTTGTTTTTTAGACTTAAGAGTGACATTGTGTGTGTTAGGTGATCAAGATAACAGTGATAGACATCTACTCCTTTGGGGGTGGTAGGAAAGACTTGTCTTTGCACAAAGGAAAAATATTGTATGAATTCCACTTAATCATTTTCAGAAGACAGGAAGATATTTATTTAGTGGGTTACTAATATTTTGAACTATAATAGGTGATGCTCTTTCTCTAGAAAAGTCACCATTATTTACCTTACATTAAAGAACTGGCTTCAAAAACATTGAAGTTGTTTCTTGTAAGGTTAAGAAGCAAAAGAAGGTAAGTTCCCTGTAGAACCTCAGAATTCTTGGGTGTTCTGTTTGTTTTCTTCTTTACTTAAGGCTGCTCCTGTCTGTAATATATCCACTGGAAAGGTATTAGTAAGGGAGTGCAACATCAAATTTGTATCACAGAAAGATCTGTTAGGTGTGCAGTGTGTGTTGGAAGAGGGAAAGTTGGTACTGAGGTTAATGCCTGGTTCATTTTGGAGCAGCTGTGTTACAGTAAAGCTAGGTGACTGGGGTCCCAAGGGAGGCATGAGCATTTACTGCTAGAAACTGGAAAGAGGTGAACTTCTTTTTAAATTTTTGATATTAAATGCAGAACTACTATGTATGCTAAAAGGCTCATTTGTCAGGATGAAGATTCTGAAGAAACATCATCAGTCCTGAGAAACACTTACTCCAAAAGTAAGATATGCTTCACTTAAACCCCAAAACTAGCCAACTAAACAAAAAAAACCCAAACACAAGCAAAAGCAAACAAACAAACAAAAACCAAAATCAACCTGACAAAAACTGCACTCACCAAAAAAACCCTACAGCCAAACCCCTTCTAATTTGACTAGTAACATGTTTGAGTTACTTGGAGTCTCTCAAGACTGTGCAGTTACTTGAAACCAAAACAACAACTCAACTACAAGGAGTTGCCCTTTAACATAATAAATGTCTCAAGGTCACTTCTTCAATATTGATATTTTAAAAAGTAAAAGAAGAACTCCCCCAACCAAACCAGAAAAGTCCTGCTCTGTGTGTTCTGTGTTTTCCTGAATATGCAAAAGCTGTGTGTCAGTATTGAGGGCTTTGTCTTTGTTTTCAGGGTTTGTGGCAAATGCTTATCTGAACAGCATGTGGATGTATCTTTACAGTTTTACATGCAGAAGGAATGATTCTGTAGTAGAGGACCACAAAAGCTGCCATTATTAGAAGCCTTGCTTACACTTCAGTGCTCTGGCACTTAATCTAGCTCCCAGCTTCCAGTCATGCAGAAGAAACTAAACCAGAGTGCTCTAATTCTCAAACTTGGTCGAGCTGTCTCACATTTCTTGCAGCATGCATTTCCTTTGTAGCCTGAGCCAAAATCTTGATTGGAGAGGTGATTTTCATCCCCCTTTTTTCACTTAGCCCATTTTGTTTATAAATTGCTGGGTCCAAATTCTGTGCAATTGAGGGATTCAGATTTCAAATAATCTGTTATTACTTGAGAATTTGTCTTCCCTTAGACATAAATGCAATTTGGCCTTTTGTTTCCTAAAGCATTTCAGTTAACTTTCAATTGCTCTTTCTTTGTATGGCATAGGACCTGATTTTAAGCGTCATTGACATGATAGACTAGAGATGTTGAGCATCTTGCATAGCAGGGTCTTTAAGCAGTCTTGCTTTGATGCCCTTGCATATTGTGAAGCCAGAGCTGTCTGCCAGATCATGATTTGTTTTGGTTCTTCTTGACCCCATATTGCAACTTTTACCAGTGTCAAGCTATTTATCACACTTTATCAGTACTTAGAGATTTTGCAGTGTTTATGGCAGCTGCTTCAGTGTCTGCAGAAGATAGACTGGTGTGCTTTCCCAGACTTGAGCTTAGCAGGACACCTGGTCTTGGAGTGCTCTGCCAAACCTGCTGTAAGAGAGACACACTCAGATGAGAGAGCTGAGCTGGCACGACAGAATAAAAAGGAGTTGTTTTTATAACACTCTAAACTGCTGTGCTCTTCTAGCACACAGACTTTGCAGTCAGACTTGTACTGTCACCCATTTATAAAGGACAGATCACTTAAAGCTTCTTTTCAGTATGCTTTTAAACAAGTAGAAGTACACTTATAGCCAAGTAGATACAGAGTTACTGGTTTTAACTCTTGAGATTCTAAAGGAATAGTCTTACATATCAAATACATTTTAAAAAACCCAACTTCAACAACAAAAAAGCCCCAAACCCACAGGACACTTTGATCTTACTGGTACTCATGCAAGTCTCTCCCTTCAGGTTGCATTAATCTTAATTCCTCAAAGTGCTTTGTAAGTTAAGAACATTAATAGTGAAGAGTGATTTATTTTTAGCTGGCTAAATGCCACAGAATGGTGCTTAAAACACTGAAAAGTTCCTGATTAGGTGTTCTTTCTGTAACAGGTAGCATACAATTTCCTGCTTAAAACTTCAGCAGTAGTTCAAGTATCAGCTGCTTCCACCAACTATATTTAATATGCAGAGGAGGTGACAAGCAGAGTGACATTCAGACATTTGTTTTAAATAAGCTTTTCTGTGTGTGGTACTTTCGAATCAGTGAATCTGGGATTCTAAAGCAGCTGTCTGACCAGTGTGCCAAAGGAGGTTATTGGGTCAACACTAAATCCAAGTCATTATGGTTGGGGGGTGGGTTTTGTTGTGGGGGGGTGAGGAGGTGGGGGAGGGTGTTTGCTTGGTTTTGTTCTGTGTGGGTTTTTGTTTGTTTTGTTTTTAATATGTAGTGTTGCAGTTTGAGTCGCTTATGTCACTGGTAAAGAGGTGCTGAAAGATACATCTGCCTAAGCAGGGAGGAGGCTGGGAAGCAATCAGTTCCTGTGTTTTTCATCCCCAAAAGAAAGCCAGATTGAAAAAAAAAAAAAAATCACACACACACACAATCCCCCCCCATCATAAATTTGTATCAAAAACTAGCTTCCTGAAGTTAGATTTCATTGCACTTGTGTGTGTAGATTTTGGGGTGGTGGTTGTTTAGTTTTCTTAGTTTTTCTTAAGAAAGAGTAAATGCACTCTGCAGGTATATGCTGTGACCTTGCGGTTGCTTCCCTGTTTATGTTCTCTGTCTGCTGCTGCCGATGATGGGGAATGTTTGACTACCACAGTATTCCTGTCTTGGGGTATGTACAGCCATTGCTTTTTATTTGCTGGGATGATAAGGAATGGGTCCTGTCTAACGTGGTACCAACAGATTGTGTACCAACTGTACAAGTCTGGAGATACATACCTGGAACTCCTTTCTCACCATGGAGATTTCTTGTACTGTCAAGTTAGCCTGAGATTTATAATGAAGGGCATTTGAGTGCAAGGGAAGAGAGATGAAACTGCCAAAAAGTGCTGCTTAGTATTTCATACTGGTCCATTCAGATATGTTTCCAAGGTGTTTAATGTAACACTTGTTTAGTATTTCAAGCATCAGTTTGATTCTACAGCAACAAAAATTACATATGAGGACATAGGATGGATTTTTAAACTGTTTTTATGCACTGTGATAATTTTATTTGTTGTCTTACTCCACTCTCAACTAGGACTAGGGTTTTTAAAAAAAAAAAGTCCTTTTCCCCCTTTTCTACCTTCTTAGCCATTAGATAAAATATTAAACTTGCCCCAAATGAAAGATTTCAGGCCACTTGTAAGAAAAGCAGAAGAGCTAGTTTTACAAAACGAAAAGAAGTGGCATCAAAGTACATCTGTGTGACTTATATGGGATAAGCTAAGAACATGAAGTAAATTAAATGAAACAGTTGTCAGAGGAAAAGACTGAAGGCCTTGACCCCAGAGTACCTCCACTCTAGATGCTGATAGATCTACTTGGGAGAAGAGGAAAATCTGAGATGTCTTCTCATGAGCTGTATTTGTGGTGGTTATGGCACCAAACACTTTGAAATTTGTGCTTAATTGCCAGGTAGATCTGCTGGTATTGATGGTGACTTTGACTTCCCTGAAGCATGAATCTATACAAACTGACATCTACAGCTTCCCAAATTCCCAAACCTTGCAGCACAAGCCTTCTGTCAAATGAATGCTGGGTTTTAAGAACTGGTTTTCTGTCTGTCGGGTGTGTAGTGACTGTGGTGGGCACAAAGCCTTTCCAGGTGGGCTCCTGTGGGATAGGGCACATGGCCTCAGGCAGCAGGGACTGCACCCTGGGAGCAGAGACCCCTGGTGAGGACGGGGAGCTCAGTTTGTGTCTGTTCCCTTGGAGTCCTGACACCCACCTGCCTCAAGAGCTTTTTGCAATCGTGCAATGCAAAAGGAAGCTCCCATTGAATAGACTTTTCTCTCGCACATAATGGTTTGAATTTCTCTAGTTAACAGGGCCATCCACAGCGACAGAAGCTATTTTACCCCCAGGTACAGTGGTTAAGAACTGCAGCCATGGGCAGCTGCTTCAACAAGGCAGCTCCTCCCCCCATACTCTGACGAGCCCAAGAGTTTACTTACCTCAGAGTCATATGTGTAGTCAGTATCTAGCTGACTGGCATAAGGCATGCCATTTAATTACTCTATGTATGTGAAGAAGCATTCAAATGTCTTGCTGGAAGTGCAGTGCTTTTTGCTGGGTGCTCCAAGAAGTCTCCTAGAAGGGTATTCTGGATTCCTTCTGCTAGTCTTAAAATAGGAAAGGATGTGAAAGGTTTTTGTAAGCTGTGATGCAAATCTTAAGGCCTCAGGGAAGCAGTGTGTTCGTAAAAAGGCAGAATTTGGCTCTTAACATTAACTGAGATCAGCTCACTGCACTTACTGGGGGGTGAGAGAGGTTTTTGTGTCAGTTTAAGCAATCCCAGTTTGTTTAATCATCATTCTCTGTGTGATACAGGCCCTTTTGAGTTCCACATATTTGGCACACACTGCTGCTGTATCAGAAAAATTATGAATGGAGTGAACTGGTTTCCTGGCACTTGGGAAGCCATCGAAGTCTGTGCTTAACAGAACAACCATGCTGACTAATGTAATACAAATATTAAATATGCAGCAGCCTAAAATACACAGAGCAGGGACAAGCCTTTTTTGTTTATTTTTTTAGCATATAATCTAAACAATTATTAAAAGGGAAAAATAACATCTAAAAAAAATTATTGTCCTTCTAAGGAACCAGCTAGAAGAGGGTAGAGTTTAACTACTAGCTCTCACCTTTTTAATGACAAGTCATTAATTTTTCTTTGATACTCAGAGCAAGTCTGTTCCAGTTCCCAAGACATATGCTGTATGCCCTCGAGGGGTAAAGCAATTAAGAATTACAAGGAGTATTATGCATCGTAGAAATAAGCAACCTGCTGAAATAGTAACCTGCCATGTGCTCCTAAGTCTCTCTGTATGAATCAGGGCTTTAAAGTGGTGACTGATACATGAGCAATATGTCATCTTTGAGATTAACAAGACAGCTGCTCTTGAGAGGAGGAACACGTTTATTTTCGTGTTCTGTAACACTGACCTTCCTTAGTACAAGAAGATTCAGGCTTGAGTAACTGCTGAAACAGTTGCCTCAATCCTTCTGCTGAGACAAAGCGGGGTACAGGTTTTGCTGAACATACTTCATTACACTGCAGCTCTTAATACCACAGTCTCATTTCCTGACTGTATTAACTGCCTGAGATTTCTTTCTGAGACTTCCTCCATTGCAGAAATAGGCCACTTAAACTAGTCTTGCTCTCTTGGATAACTGGTCTCTGTAATAATTTCTTTAGCTTTCTCTCAGTTGGTTAAGTAACCCTGGTGAAATGGTTCTTATGATGTCTTAATACCCTGTGGTATAGCAGTACCTCCTGCTATGGAGTAGTGTCTCATTCTTGGCTACTGGATTTCATGCAGACTGGTTGGGGAAGAGCTTGGGAATGCAGTAATTCACTTTGAAGAACTGCTGTGGATCTGTGTTTCGTGTCTGTCTGGACTCAGGAATTCAAACACTGTCTTCTGCAGTAACCACCGGACTGCTGTCTTCCTCAGTTAATTATATACATGTGAAGAGCTGAACAGTTGATGAGGCATATGCACTGGAAACACATCAAAGTTTATTAAAACACACATCAACATTTAATAACAAATTTCCCTAGTGGAAAAAGGTAGTGTTAATTAAAGAATCAGTGAGTATTAAGAGTTCAGAATTTAAAGTTCGTGTTGCTTGGCTGCCAAATCTTACTTTAAAAAATGAGATGTCCAAAGAGCAAGAGCTCACAGATCTGACTCTATATAACTGAGATGTTTTGAATCCATAATGAGGAGTGGTGTGTTACAAAGCAGTGGAAACCACTTTGCATTGTGTGCATTCATAAAGAGGTGGTCATTAAAAATGCATTTTTAGTCACCACCTGTTATTTGTTTAATTTGGTGCTTTACTGCAGTGTTGTATTATTTTTGTCATCCTTCTTTCCCAAAGCACATTATTCATCACTTTGAACCATATGGCCAGAAATATATTCTGAACATCTGATTTCTGTACTGGCCATTCCCTGAGGAAAGACCCTAATGTCCATGTTTATGACCAACCAGCAAAGCCTTTTGTGTCATCTTTTCATGAACCTTTCTTACCTTCTGCATACCAAAGATGCAATTAGGAGATTCACAGCTGTGATGCTACAAGACAGCAAGGGGATTGCACTTGATTAGGCAGAAAAGAGCCCTTTGCTCAAATTCATAAATAAAAAAACAAGTATTATGGGAATCAGGGGAGCTTTCTGCAGGTCCTGTGTCCCCCACATACCTTGCTGTTCCCCATGGCTTTCACACAGCAGTGGGCACATGCTGAGGTGTGTGCATGCCTGCTGTGGTAACCTTTGCTCTTTCCTTGATGGGGGTGATATGCAAGGGTCTTCCCTATGAAAATTTCACAGAAACTTGTAAAAGTTTGATTCCTCTGGATTGGTCTCACAAAAAACAGTATGAAAGATGCCTGTTGAGTTGTTACAATTCCCTTTCCTTGTCTACTGCAAATCTTTTGTAATGTACAAGTATAACTGAGGATAAAAAACCGCATTAAATGTGCCACAGCACTGCATGTCAGCACCTTGGCTTTATTGACGGTGCATATCTCCTCTGTGTGGAGATACGATGTTGGCATGGTGCTGTCTCACACTTACCTTTCGTCTGTGTCCAGTAACACTTGCACAAGTTGTACACCCTCAGCAGTATGTGTACAGTGTACTATAGTGTATTTTTGCTTTAATGGGGGGCAAGGGAATGAATAGATGGCACAGGGTCCTTTTCTTTCAGTCTGGTGTGAAATCTTGTATTTAACATGACTAGTGGGCAGGTTTCATTCTTATTCTTTTGCCCTGTGCACATATCAAAAACCTGCCACACAACCTGGTGTAATCAGCAGTCTGCTCACAGGAGGCCCTGAGTTTGAAACAGCAGGAGTTTTGCAGCTTGGAGCTGAATGGTGTTGGCAGAGCTGTTTGAAGAAGTTTGCTTAGTTCCTGCCTGCATTGTGCTGAGCCAATTTCAAAGGGGCTGTTGCCTCTACCTCGTGAGAATGACTTTCAGTCAAAATTCACAAGGAATCGTGTATCTACTAGTCTGAAATGCAGTAAATGCTCTTTTTATTTTCAGTTTCAGTTGTACCTGTTTCTGTATTGCTGCTTAGAAAGTAACATCAGTGACTACAAATTTAGTTCGCGGGAAATTCTGGTCTTTACTACTACTGTGTGTTAATGTTCAACTTAGCAGATCTTCCGTATATTTCCACTGCCAATAGAAATTGCTTAGTTTGGAGATTCAAACTAAAAGGCCTGATTTTAGCACCCTATATTTACTATCTCTTAATGTTGTGGAAATGCAAACATTGGCTTATGCAGAGATTTAGAGGAACAGTGGATTTGCCTACTGCTACTGAGGTGCCAAAGTACCTAGACTTGTGTTAAGGTACTGTATCATAACTGCTGGATTTTTTCTGATGACTCGTCCAGATAGTAAGCATCTATTTCTCCCTTTATAATTTGTGGGATCTGCATGTTTTCTGAGCACTAAGACCATTAGTTCAGATGCCCAGCTTCACAATGCAGACTATTACTATAGGTTTGAAGAGCACAATTTGTTTTACTGTAACATTCTTCTGGTGAGTGGCTGTGCCAGTTCCCATAGAGCTCCAGTTTCTGATCGGCCATTCATCACTGAACTAATTCATGATACTCTGAGACAAACAGGTTTGTCGAAGTAATTCAATGCCTCCACCAAAGTATGTTTAAACAATGATGCACAGCCATTTTAATAAGTTATGTGAAAAGCTGCTAGTAAGCCAGAGTAAGATAGTTCTTACTCCAGCATTTAACATACTAGTCTCTCCAGAGTTTGCACTGGAGCTTGCATTGCTCCTTTTTGTGTTTTGTAGTGGAACTCCTTGTCAAGGTTTTGTTCTTTACTGAGGTGAAGGGAGTAAACACTCTTTCTGCAGATAAAATATTGCTTGTCCCGTGTTGCTCTGATTGTCATGTCCCTTAAAATTCCATTGGAGGCTGCTTCTAGGAATCAGACTTCCAGCCCACTGAGGAGGTTCAGCATGCTTTGAGTGCTGCTAGCCTTAGATTTGGTGCTCAGTAGATGCAACAACCGGATAAACTTCTGTGTAAGCTGTATCGTCTGAAATACTAATTGTCCTTATTTCTATAGAGGAACACAGCCCAGATGTGCTGGATGGGAGGTGCTGCTGCTCTCTGCAGCCTGAGGCTTGAATTTCTCTTGCCTGGAGCAATCTTTTTGGTGATTTACCCTCCCCTTCTCTGCTTCCAGCTCATCACAGTTGCACTGCTGTTGTTTTGTGATCTGGTTGATAGGGACTTCGAAGTCACTTGATACTTCATATTAGGTTTCCCTCCATTATGTTGCTTAAATAATAAACCTGAGCTCTGCTGATGGAGGTAAGGGATATGAGCCACATGCGAGGCAGCTTGGAAATTGCTGAGAACCATACATGCCTGCCACCTTCATGTGCCCTTAAAAGACACTGAAGATTAAGAGGTATAATTGAAAAATGACACTAGTAATACAAAAGGGTTTTGGTAGTGTCCATAGTTCTGTTTTTTCTACTTGTAGCCAGGGCAGCTCCTTGTGTTTGGGGACTCTCGCTGACTTTGAATCTTCTGGGATCATTTTTTAAGGTTTTCTTCAGTAAATACAGGGTCTTGAAAGTTACTTGCAGCTATAGATGAGGCTTTTGTCTGATAATATGATAGATGACTTCTGCTTTCAGGAAAACACTAAATATTACAGCTTAAAAGGAAACTTAATTTTGTTGACATAAAAAAATCCAGTGGTCAGAAGCCTTAAAACAGACCTGGTAGTGTTTGGAGTTAATCTTTCCCGAGTGTTGTTATTAACATGGTGACACATCTTACCTCTGTTTCTCTCACAGATGGCACAAAGAAAGGATTTTCTAAGATGCAACAGTACCCTTCACATTTTTTCTCATATCATGGGTATTTCCAGGGTGTTGCATGCTTTAAATGTGCTGTGACTACTGCTCAGAACTGATGAAGAGAAGTATAATGTGTCTTCTCTAAAAATGCACAATTATTTAACTGAGTTTTGTGCATCAGAAGCTCATCATTGCTGCTTTACACTGTGTAAGCCATCTGCTAGGGCTGCCGTGAAAGAGAACTCTTCAGTTGAGGTCTGTGGTATGAGGTTGGGAGGGGTGCAAGAAGGGTAAAGCTCTGCTGAGTTAATTAATGTTAACAGTTATGAGTTATCTGCAAGATTCACAGTAGGTTACACAGATTGTATTAAGCAGGGTTAATCAGTCCTTTCAGATACTTAAAGCAGCACTGTTAAGAACTGGCAAGACTGAAAATTCTTCTTGAGAGAATGTTTGCATGTGCAGGTATGCATGTGTGTGAATGCATAGCTTGGATTACCATTGATAAGTAAATTTTGCCTAGCAGCTACCACACAGGGATATTGGCTATTTCCTCTTGTGGGTGTAGGTGGAATTGTGGCAGCTGTTGGAAGGGAATTCTTTCCTTTTATCTGTGGGGTTTTTTTTTTTGTCATAACTCTTTTTTGAATGTATATTTCCCCTCCTGTGCAGTTTTAACAGTCAGGAGATCTTTGTTATCCTGTGATATTAGCTGCTATTTGAATTGTGGAGTCAGTGTGGCTTTATGGGTTTTCAGCATTAATTTTTAATGGCTTTTTCTTGCACATCTGTGAAATAGAATGTAGAAGGTGGCTGGAGTTTGTAAGTGTTAAGAAGGTGAATCCATCATAAGGGAGAATTTGATGATTGCAAATGTAAAATCTAACATACCACAGCACCCTGTCTTAGGATTTTCCATATTTTTTCAAAATGTTTGTGTGTTCATTTTTTTTTTAAGCAAGTGTTATAGCAACTATTTTTAGTGTCAATTCTCAGACTCAAAGTAACTTGAATAACTGAATTTACCTGACTCTGAAAGACTAACTTTAAATGTTATCAAGTGTACAACTTGGCATAGTTTTTCTTTTATCACTTTTGCAGACTTGTCAGTGTTGTGTGTTTAAGAAGCCATCTTGTTGCTGTGTAGGGTAAAACTCCTAATGCTCTTGTACCTAATGCTTGAACATGGGACCGTCTTGCAAGTAGCAAATCTGATGGTGTTTGCAGAAGGATTTTGTTTATTCCAGGTTTGAGGAGGTATGGTAATTCCAGAATAGGAGGGGAGATAAATAGCAGAAACACATACATAAAAGCTCTGTTTACGTAGATGTGTATAGATAGATGTGTGTATACCTGTTTCTTGTGAGAGCACAGTACTTCTGTTACTATGGGATGCCCAGAAGTGAGGGACAACACGTGAGCTTAGGTGAGATGGGGATGGCACAGGAGAGGGCCGGTCCCGCAGTGTCCTTGGCCTGCCCCAGGTCCCCTCCTGGACCCGCTTGCTTTGGGTGGGTGCTGAGCACTCAGCATCGTGAAGCACTGTCCTTTTTTGTCCTGGTAGCTGCAGGCTGACAGTTTCCAAAGGGATCAGATGCCAGTGAAAGGTCTCCGTGGGGTGGGGCCGAGGGGGAGGCTCGGGGGAGGCTCCCCCGTGGCAACAAGTTGGGAAAATCAGGGAGGCTGTTCCTGGCAGCTTGACCTGGTAATTGCCTCTGGGCTGTGCCTGACCTGGCTTTGCTGAGGTGCAAATTATTGGCCGTAAACTCTCTGAATATCGAGTGTCAACTGCAAATAACTGTGTCCCATCCGTGTAGGTACCTGCTCCCCCCTCTGAGGGGGATGTAAGCTCCAGATGGAAAGGTTGTTTGCCTTTGAAAACAAATGAGCATAGAAAATCCAGAAAGGGAACGATGAGAGGCCCAGAGGCTATTTTGAGGGCATGACTCCCATTTCCTTGTCCTGCCGTCTCATTTTATTTACTGCTAGATTCTGTTGTCACCTTTTTTTCTTTTTTCTTCTATTCCAGCTGCAGCTCAGTGCTGATAGTAAAACAGGTGATCATCATAGCAAATGCTAGGAGTGTTTTTTTTCTCAGGGGTGCTTGGATTACCTTGACAAAGTCAGATGACATTTACTGCAGTTTCTCCACCTGTACAGTGCAAGAAGTGTTGATGGTCTTGAAAATTCCCTGTGTGTTCCCTGCCTGGGGCAATCTGCTGGCTATGAAACAAAACACTGCTATGTGTCTCTGCATGGGAGAACCTTCTGATCTGACTTGAAACTTCTCCCTTTACCCACCTTGAGGAAAAAATTTGCAGACTTGCTGCAGTGACGAATTCCTGGCTAGGAATGTGTGGGTGTTTGTTGAACTTTATCATCTACTTTACCCAATATTAAAGTGATAATGCAGTGATACATTGAAGTAATGATGTTGCATATAAATTCTGCCACAGAATAATTGGAAAGCTCATAACATTAACCTGCAGTGATACCCGTTAGAGTTTTTTAGGAGTATTTGAGAGGGGCATGCCTGAACTGCAAGAACTTTCTCTGCATTACTGGTATTTGAGTTTCGTGCCCCTGGTAACTGATTGGTAACAGGAGTTCGCCTACAAGAGAAGGTCAGGTTGTTGCAGCAGAAAGCACTTAACATGATTCAATGATTAGCATGCCTGGGCTCCTTTGGTTTTGTTTTGACCTACAGACCTTACCAGTAAAACCTCCCCTTCCCTCTACTTCCCCAATCACCTATTGTCCAGTAGCATCATACTGTTGGGTCAGGCATCCTTGCAGGTTGGGAAAGCTTGTTTCCTGTACCCTCTCTTCTTTCCTTGAGGCCAGCTGAAAGCTCCTCTCTTCTGTAAATTCAACATAGATTTTTGCATGGTTGCAAATGCCTCAAGGACCTCTCTTGCCCAGGCTGCAGTCCTCTGGTGCAGTTAGATAATGAGCTGATGGTTTAGTGACTGTGTGCATTCTTCCCGAAACATTTTGCTGTCCAATACTGGGTTGCCTCTAAGCTGCGCAAGCACAAGTTTTAAGCTGGTTGGAAACTCATAGTTAAAAATCTTTAATTAATCGGTTTAATTTAAACTTAATTGATTTCCTTTTTTCATTCACATTTATAAACATGCTAGGGGATGTGGGGAGAAAGTAAGATGAGTGCTAACAGAGCAGTTACTCAGTTCTCTAACTGCTCTTCCTCAAGCACTGTCACAACTCTTTTCTTCACTGGGAGAAAAAATTGTCTTGGAAGTATTGTTTTCCTGAAGTTACAGACAAAAGATTTTCATGCATTTCAAAGCAAGCAATGTTAGCCAGTAACCTAGATGTTTATCCCAGAAAATTCCTGTTTGAATACTGTCCATGTATTTACAGTTCATCAGTTTCTAGGTGTCATTTTTTGTGTATCTCCAGTGCTACCCATTCGAGTTTCTCAAAATGGTTTCCTGGTGTAACGTGAATCAAATCTTGTTTGTTCAGGGAGTATTATCCTGGAAAGACCAAGCACATTTGTGCTTGTTTCTAAGCATTTAACTACCTTACATTTGAGCAACTCTGAGGATGTTTGGATGTTTGGAAGGCAAAGCATGGCACCTTTTGCTAACAAGAAATGTTTTTCTCTGAGCTGACCCCGTGGCGTCCAAGACAGCTGAGACAGTCGGATGTTACTTAGCATTCGCAAGAGTGACAGGGTAAAGCAACTTGTTTCTTTTGGAGACTGAGAGGTGGATTGAAAGCTTTTCGTGAGTTCCTGCTTCAAACAGGACATGGGTATGAGATTGGTAACAGCCAACCTGGATATTTGTTTTACTACTATTGCCCTTGGCCCCTGATGAAATTTGACTCATACGTTCACATTAAACTCGATTGCATCTGTTAGGCCTTCTGTTTGCTACTAAAATATTTTTCAAAACAAGGAATGTATTAGAAAGCATGAAATTATCCCATTTTTGTCCCCTCTGTGCTTTATTATTTTTTTCTAGTTTAACAGATTTGTTTTCTTATTCAAACTTTGGCTTTGATTTGGCTTTTCAATATTTGTGCTAGAGAACCTCAAAATGATTCCTGTCACACATGCCCCTGTGCCCTCACAGGATTAACAGTTTGTTTTGCAGTTTTCCCCAAGAAAACACATTCTTTTTCAAACAACATTTATAGTAATGTATTACTTGATACTGTCACATATGCAAAATGTATATATTTACATTACTTAGCTTCTGCTTATTATTCATTTTTAGGAAAGCAGTATTGCTCTAATGTGTAACTGGTGTTCCTACATCTTCCCATCTCTAACTCTTTTGTTCCTGTACTTTTGACTGCTGCTTTTTCAGGAATTGATTTACAGTTGTCACTCCAGTGGTCGCCTACTTTGGAGTCCTGGCACTTTTTCAAGTGATGCGAACATGTTGGAGTGTTGCAGTTCAGTGCAGATTTCTAGTTCTGAATCTCTAAGCCTAACAACTTGCCATATACTTGCCGTGGGTTAACTGATTTTGGGCTTCTTCATGACAGTATAGAAGTTACGTTCAGAATTCAGTGTATTTTATGTGAGCTGGTATCGTGTGCCCAGTTAGGAGCAGTGTATGTTTCATATAAACACGTAAACCCCCCAAGTTTTAGAAATGCTTGTAACAGGAGAAATGGCAGAAAACAGATCTTATGCATAATCTTCTTTAGAGAAGCTTTTATTGGGTTGGTGTTTGTTTCTTGATAACAAGCTGTATATTAATATTATAATTTTTTTCACTCCAGTGATCAAGGGCAGTGGAGCAGAATTTGTACCTCAGAGCTCTGCATGTCTAATGTGTTTTTCTATCAGGTTTCAGTGTTAAGCTTAAATATAGTTGCTCAGTTTCAAAGTTTGTGAAATTTTTTTATTATCCCAGTAAAATATGTCCAGTGTATGGGGAAAACTGACTTCTTTTTAAAACAAGTGAGTGTGCTTGGTGCTGAGTTTCAGAGAATTCAGAACAGACTTAAAGCACTACTGATGGCCTGTGGTGTTCTTTTAAGTGTGTGTTAAGGTAAATTGTTATGGTCCTTAGAGACCACCATAGATTAGCTGGAAGTGTGTTCAACAGATGGATTACATTTTAGCTGGTTAGATTTGTAATGTCAAGTGACAAGCCTTTGGCACAGCACATTTCGTATTCCCTGTTACTGCATAAACCACCGCAGGACAAATCTAAAATGTAATAAAATAGAAGTTGAGAGTAATTTGTCAGGACACTATTATGAACACATGTATTCACTTGCACATGATTTGAAAAGAGAAGTTGAGGATAAATCAATAGGCTTTTTATTTGCAGCAAAAATAGGTAAATTACTAAAGGTGCTGCTGGCAATAAAAGCAGAACACAGTGCTCCATAATTGGATTTTCTCCTCTCTGGGTCAAATCAATATTGCCACTAGGCACAACCATAGAGCTTTGTGTTTATTAACATAAAGTGCTTCATCCTGGAGTTAGTGAAACTAGCATAAAAGATCTACTGCTATACAGCCATTGAACATTTCATTGTTCAGAAGTAAATGTACACTTCTATATTTAGCTTGATTAAAAAATAAAATTCCTGTGCAACTGATATGTGTGCCAGCTTCTCTATTATTTATTCCTCTGGACTAATAGTAAAACTATTTGTGTCCTAAAATGCTTTTTGCATATTTAAAAGTACTTTTATTTAAATACAGAATTTTTTTGTGATGCGAACAATTTCATCCTAAAGCAAAATGTGTTTATCAAGACTTGTCTTGCTTGCCATGCCCTCAGATATGTGGAGTGATTTAGTTCTCTCCAGCCTGGTTGAGTTGATTTAACCAGTTCATAAAGCAGCAAGAGTACACATAATGGATCATGTTATAACCACAGAACCTTATTTTCATTTCCTTCCTCCATTGCTTGTTACTATTTTTTCATCAACCTACTGATACCTTGGGTATATATAACAAGTTCTTTGTTCCAGGGGTGTCTCACTATGTGGTTGTACAGCTCCAGCAGATGAGGTTTTGCTCCTGGCTGGGACCTCTGCACTACTCTAATACAAATAATAAAAACTGAGCCATAACAATCAATTTAGTGGATGGTTATGCCTGGGTCCTTCTAGGTTTTGGGGGTGTTTTTATATGATAGTCCATTTTATGCCATCCAAATTTAATATGTGTAATTTTAAAAAATAAAATCTGACCTTACATGGTAAATTTCTACATGGAATATATTTTTGTCATTTAGTGAGTTATCTGCACCCTGCACAGACTGAGCATGGTTAAGACTAGGTACGACTCCTTCACATCCCCTCCCACTGAGATTCCAGTCTACGATTGTCAGAACTGATTATTTGCAGCAGATGAGGCAACAGTTATTTTAGTGGCTTTTGGGTTTCCACTTGAAGAGTCTTTAGAAATGTGCTTTGTAATTTGCTGGTTTTCAGAAGAAAAAAAAAATCCGTTTAAAGACAGTTAATCCTTTCGTCCGTCACATAACAAGTACAATTGTTGCAGAGATGAGCAAAGTTCTTAATCAAATTTTGTCATGTATATAATGTGTTGGCAGGGAAACAGTGAGTACTGAGTCACATACATGGTGTCATCAGGCGTGCTTGCATGGTTAGATGTACATGGAAAACATGTTAATAAAAGATCTGTGTTTCACTTCCTTGTCATTTCTATGCAACAACTTGTTTCATCTTGTCTAATCTTATATGAGACCCTATTGCACAGTTCACAGAATCTTGTTATAAATGATTTCTCTGACACCATTAATAACTGCTCAGATAATTACAGCAACCCCTCCAGCCTTCACAAAGTTTATATTTATTGGAAGACAAACCCATGTTTCTTTTAGAATAGAACCTCTTTGTAGGCTGCAAAATAGCTTTTTATTATCATTTTAATACAAAACTGGAAACTTTGAAAAAGCATATTTAAAACCCTTGTGTCTCAATTTGCTGTATAAACGTGTTTTAATTTTAGAGCTTGTTCATTAGCCTGAGTGTTTGCTCTTCCCTAGAGTTCTGATTCCTGAAGAGCTTGCATTTGATTGTCCCTTGGACTTGCAGTGCCTGGGAAATGCAGTTCTCAGCCTGTCTTTGTGGTAGCACCCAAGGGGGCCTTAAAATGTGTAGGGGCAAAGCTGCCACCCCATCCTGCTGCTGGGAGGCTTTGGGCTAGTACAGATGGCCATTGGCTCTGGCTGAGACCTCCAAGCATTCAGTGTTTCACCAAATGTTTCCCACTCCAAGGATATTTGTGGGATCAGATCCATACTGAGGTTACCACAGTAAGGTGTTGGCTGTGCTGCACAGATAGGAGGACTCTGCTGAACTTTCCTACTCTGTTGGCCTGAGTTGCAGCTAAAGTACAAGCTGAATCCCCTGACTAGGTACTGTTTGCTTTTGCTGGTATAAATAAAGCTGATGATGGTTTTTCCTTGTGGGCATTTTAAGTAGGAAAGCACCATTTGGCTTCCAGTCAGCTGGGCAATTAGCATTTTATAGCTAAGCAGTATACTTAAATGGAATTGCTTGGCCTGAGCATTGAATTACAATGGCTGTTAGACTGCCTCTCTCCTTAATTATTTAGTACTTGCTTCTTGTTTAGGATTCAGGCAGAGGTTAATTTAATTCTGCATGAGAAGCTGGTAGTTACTCTACATTAATGCTGTGCTGTAAGGCAGTGCAGGGGAAGGTTTTTGTGTAAAGCTTGTATTTGCCTGCTCTCTCAGTCATGGAAAGGACAATTTCACCTGCTCCTTTCCTAGCAATATGTTCTTTACAACAGCTGTTGGGACACATAAATGGGTACTAAAAAAGTGCGTCCAAGAATACCTTAAGACCATTTATTCCATGCTGTTGCACATGCATTTTTAAGAAGCAAATGTGTATTGAAGTATAGTATAGACCAACGAGACTTTGTTCCTACAAAATTACAAGGGACTCACTTAGCCTGTTACACGTAAATACAACGTTAATATGTGACCATGGAGACTTGAGAGGGAGAGCTTCCACTGCATCTCTTCTGACTATCTGAGGCAAAGAGCAAACATATCCGGTGTGTGTGATCTTGGAGGGATAAAAAGAGGATGTAAAATGTGCCTCAGCACTCCAGAACTGATTAGAAACTTTCAGATGGGGGGAATGAATGTGTTTGTTCATGCATTAAGTAAGCCTAAATGCTTAATTTGGTGCTTAGAATTTTATCCTTAATCTTGTATGTATCTTGATTTTTCCTAAGGTCCTTGACTGTTAGAATCAATGTGGGGGAATTTTGGCTTTATTTTCTTAAGCTTCTTTCTTTAAAAAGTGATTGCAAAGAGCTTGCAAATGTCCAGCAACTGCACAGTAGAGGCATAGACAGCAGAAGGCTGCTAATGAGAACACAGTATTTATGTTTAACCTCATGATTTCTAGGTAACTCACTGATGTTTTAGACTCCTTGGTGTACCAGCCCTGCAGTGCTTAGCTGCTTTCAGCAAAACTTACCTGTGGCTTAGGCAGTGTCCTTCTTGTTGCTGTGGTCTGCTGATTGTCCCAGCCTGCTTCAGGCTCCATGTCTGTGTGGGCAAGCACTGCAGAGGGAGTGAGTGAGGTCTGAACACCCAGCCTGACCTTCACTTGAAAAGCCCTCCCTGTCAATATGGGGTCATGTAACCGCTTGCTCAAACCTTTGTGGGCTTTTACTGATTTTGGGGGTCTGGCTTGGGTTGTGTAAGACTTGGCTGCTGATCCTTACATTTTGTGATTGTAGTGTTGGTGTGTTACCTAGAAGCATCCGTTCTTGCAGCCATCGCTGCTGTCAAAAGACTTTGGACAAATCTCTTCAGGCTTAAAATATCCTGATCTCTGGTCGAGGAGCATTTCAGAAACCTCCAGGCACTGCACTGAGGCCTGACGGGGATTGATTTTGGTTTCTTAAATAACACTTTTGATACCAACACTATTTTTTCACGGAAATCTTGTTAGCAACAAAAAAGAAATAAAAAAGGCAAACCATAGTCAGAGGGAGGTGATTGCTGACTTGCAGTAGCTGGCTTCTGAGCTGGTTAATAGTCTCTCTAGCTGTAAAGCTGGCAACTCAGATCCTAATGGTTCTAATAACCTGGGAAATTGTTACCATGTGTTGTTGCTCTAACCTATACTGTTTTAACCAAGATTTAGTTGTGCCGTAAAAATGATTAAAAGGCTTCTAACAGGAGGAATTAGACTTTCTGCTTCTACAGTTGCTCTCCAGGGTACTCTGGGTTGCTGTGGGCTGTTTGAAATGTTTGAAAACCCTGTTTCCCTCTCCAGCAGCTCCTGTGTTTATGCCCCTAGCCCCTAACCATGCTGGTTGCCTGAGGCAGAAGGACACACACAAACGCACCACGTCTCCCTCTGCTGCAGTGTCTCACAGCTGTGTTTGATTTCAAGCATAACAGCATCCTTTATATAATGTGATAACATAACTTGCTGCCCCTGTGGTAAAATGTTGCATTTTATCTATCATTTCTTTTTCTGTGTGGGCTTGAGTGGTGTTTCCAGGTTAACCCAGTGCCCAGAGTAGTTGTACCCTGGGAGATGGGCAGGTCCGTGGAGCCCTTTGGTCCTCAGTGCCGGTTCACAGGCTGGAACAGCGCAGTTCCCTCTCTGAAGCCTAAATTTGACTTCATGGGATCTTCAGGGAGGAATAATGAGATGTGAAGGGAGCTGAGAGGCCAGGCTGAGGCACAGCATTTTACTTGTTAACCTGTGTTACTGCTGCTTTGGAGAAGGAAAACAAGAAAATGTTGATAAATGATAGAAGTTGAAGAATTCCTGACTTGCTCTTAGGTGAGAGGGACGTTCATTTCTTTTTCCAGATGTGGGATTTTAAGCAATGGATCTGAGACATGGTCACATTATCCCAGCAACTGTGTCAGTCACTGAGTGTCAACTGAGCCTCACTAACTTTGTTGTCTTAGGTTGGACAAAATCTGAGCTAAATTCATTGGTGTAGGAGCTTTCTTTTGACACATTTTATCTCACGCTTGAAGCTGAGTGGATGGTTCATAGGTACATTGGTTCACAGGGGACAGTTTATTTACCTGAAGTAACTCTGTTTCTCTGACTTACTTTCCTGAACTTTAAAAAGGAGGGCAGTAGCATTCACCTTCCTTTAAAAAATATTGAGATCAGCTGCAGTGTGTAACAGCCAGGTGTTATCATCACAAGCACTAATCTGGAGGTGAAGGCTTTTAGAATAATTCAGATAATTACCTGTTTAAATATTTTGCTTTAAAAATAAACGTTTCAGAGTATCACCTCTTGCAACAATCGGAATCTTTCAATCTGAATTAACAAATCATTCTTCCAGGCTTGGGGCCATTTCAGCGTCTATTCAGTGACTGTCAGATTCTTGCCAGAAGATACTGAGCTCAGACAATTACGAGGAAGTTCAGTCATGGTTATGTTGGATGGTATACTCAAGTAATTTTGCAGAAGGAGCTCATGGGAATGTTAACAGCATAAAAGTTAGCTGTAATGTCTTTTGTGTCTGCCAGTTAAATAGCTAGTGATCTGATGATTACACAAAGAGAACGCAAATTCCTTATGCATTCCTGCTTCAGTGCTACTCCACATGCTGGGTGACTGGAAGCAGAATTTTTTCTCCTTTTTTTTTGCCATGGAAATTGCTGGTTAAAGCTCAATACTTCAGTATATGCAAAGTCTGATTTTTTTTGTTGTTGTTGTTTAAAGCTTCAGTGCCATGCTGTGTGGTCATAGCACATACTGCAGTTCAGCTATGTGCTGTTACATCCAATAGGTTTTGCACCTGTTTCGGTACAAACAAACTTTGTTTAATGTGTCTCAAATGCCCAAAACACAAAATGCATTTGGCTAATGAGTCAACAAGTGTTTGGTCTGTGTTAGCCAAGCTTCACATTACATAAAGGACCTTTCTCCTTAACAGCTCCAAAACCCGTATCAGCTGTGACACTGAGATATTTCTACTTTATCCAAAACAGGGACTGCCAAGGAGTGTGTTTTGTTAAGAATCAGAGGAAAAAAATGAAATGTGTTATGTCCAAAACTTTTTTAGAATATGAACTCTGATTGCTTATCACATGCTGCAGGCTCTCTGAATTATTTCCTCTTTCAATCAGGCTTAATTTTCCTCCAGTGGTATTACTTTGAAAGCAGAGAAATAACAATGGATAGCTGGGAGGGGAAGTGTTTGGGTGAATGGGTGATTGTTTCAGGAAATGTGTTTCTGTGCTGGGCTGCTTTTTCCCCTGGTCTGAATGCTCTGCAAGTCTCGATGTGTCTGCCCTTCCAGTGGCCTAGGGGTGGGCTGGGAAGTGGAGACAATCTGGAAAAAGGCACCTGCCAAACATTTGGTAGAGTTGTATCTGTGAACTTTTGTTTCCTAAATCTCAGCACAGCATTTCAATCGTACAACCATTTTCCTCCCAGGTTTTTTATGTTGAAATAAATACTTGCCTGCAAAATGTTTTATTCATATCATCACAAGTGGGTGCTGGAATTGCAGGTCAACGCTGACAACTGTACTGCTGTGCTCTTTGTTTCTGGGATGCATAGCTGATCACATTACTGTGCAGAGTCCCCTTTGCAATGTATTTATTTGTCCAACCTTAAGCATTTTGCCTGCCCCAGGACTTTCAGCCTTTCTTCTCCCTTAAGCCATTCTGTGATTTCAGAGTGGTTTCAGGCAGCTGGCATTTAAATGTTGAACCTGATGCACCTCCCTTCTGTCATCTCCCCCAAAATAAAATTACCTTTAAATGACCTTTAAATCTGTTTTACTCCTCATTAAAAACAACGCAAATAAATCTAGAATTTTATATCCAGTTTCTCTGAGCAGTGCCAGATGCCTGGTCAAGGGCTTTTCCCCACACCCACTTCCCCAGCCCATCATTAAATTTTCAGATCCATGAAATAATTTGACCAATTATTCGAGTTAGTCAAACTTTACGCAGTGGCTTAGGTACCTTTGAACCAGCTGCATTTATATGCCCTGAAACATTACATCAGCTGTATGTTGAACCTCAAATGAATACAGGTCATGCCTGGGGTAAAGACATGAATGATAGGTGTGCCTGGCATGGTCATGCATTTATCCTGATTAGTGCCATGGGACCCTTTAAGTTCTATATTAGCCATTGTTAAAAGAGGTGATTAGTGTATGTTAGCTGTGCAACCCGATGCTATCTTCAAAAGTGATTTCTCTCTCAAGTGGGGCTTCCTCTTGTGACCTCTGACCTGCCAGTACATTAAAGGCTTTGTAACTGATGGAGCTTTGTATTCTTTGTGGTGGAATTGATTTGGATTCCTTCACACTAAACTTTGTTGTTCTCTTTTGTTTAGGAGGTCCTCCAGCAGCTGATTGTAATGAATTTGCCAAATGTTTTAATGATTGGCAAAGATCCTCTCTCTGGTGAGTAGTTTGTTGGGTTCTTCATCCTTCTCCTCTATAATGCTAAATAAAATATGTATTTGTTTTGTTTTCTTAATTGTGTAATTCTATTCTAATTTAGGTTGGGAAGCACCTTTAAGATTCCAGCCCTTACCCCAGCACTGCTGACCACTAAACCACATCCCTAAGCACCTCATCGATGTCTTTTAAATACTTTCAGGGATGGTGACTCAACCACTTCCCTGTGGTTCCAATCCTTGACCACCCTTTCCAGTGAAGAAATTTTTCCTAATATCCACAGAAGCATACTTAAGCCTCCCCTGTTGCAACTTGAGGCCATTTCCTCTAGACCTATTGCTTGTTATTTGGGAGAAGAGACCCACCCCCACCTCACTTACAACATCCTTTCAGGTAGTTGTACAGAGCAGTCAAGTGCCCCAGAGCTTCCTTTTGTCCAGGCTGAACAACCCCAGCTCCTTCAGCTGCTCCTGACAGGACTTGTGCTCCAGCCCCTTCCCCAACTCCGCTGCCCTTCTCTGGACTCACTCCAGCACCTCAGTGCCTTTCTTGTCCTAAGGAGCCCAGAACTGAACACAGCACTCCAGGTGTGGCCTCACCAGGGCCAAGTACAGGGGGCAATCACTGCCCTGGTCCTGCTGGCCACACTATTGCGGATACAGGCCAGGATGCTACTGGCCACCTTGGCCACCTGGGCACAGCTGTCTCGTGTTCAGCTGCTGTAAAATGGCACCCCCAGGCCCTTTTCCATCAGGCAGCTTTCCAGTCACTCTGCCCCAGTCTGTAGCGATGCCTGGAGTGGTTGTTGATCTAAGGACAGTACCTTCACTGCTTTGAACCTCATACCACTGGCCTCATCCCATCAATCCAGCCTATCCAGATGCCACTGCAGAGCCTTCTGACTCCAGCAGATCAACACTCCCACCTGACCTGATGTCATCTGCAAACTGACAGAGGGTGACCTTGATCCCCTTGTCCAGATCATTGATAAAGACATTAAACCGGGCTGGCCTCAGTACTGAGCCCTGGGGAACACCACTTGTCACCAGCCACCAGCTGGATCTGACTCTTTGGGGCTGAGAGTTGCTCCCAAGGGACTCTGGCAACCAGTCTCCTGAACAGGGCATAATACAAACATGCTTTTTAATAAGTTACACATATTTGTAGGCAAACTACGTATATTTGAGCATCTATGAATCTCACAATTTCATGTATCTAGAATGTAACACATGTATACATGATATATGTGTTTGCATGTGAGACATATGTACATATGATGAGTGAGTTCTTGCCAAAGCCGGAAGAGCAGCTATTGGTTTGAAAGTTGTTTCCTCACCCCTTGCTGCAAGTGACCCAGCATACAGTCTGCCATAGGACAGTCTTGTGTTGTCCTCCAGTTTTAATGTGTGCGTCTATAATGCGTTTAGTTCTGGCAATATGTACACACCCAGAGTCTTTCAGAATTGCCATAAGGTGTGGCGGAACTGTTGCAAATGAAATATGGGAAGAAAATTGAGGATGGAGAGAAAAATACATATATTAAAACAGGAAAAAGTGAGAAAGAGCATGGACAAAAATAAAAACATTTGTCTGGCCATGTTGTTTAGACAATGTCATCAGTTGCATAAAGTATCACATCAAAAGTAAGGTGGAAGCCAATGAGCTCATGTCCAGAGTCCAGAGTTTTTGGTGAGACAAAGTGAAAGCTGTTTAGCCTGAGAATGAAGTTGACTTCTTTGAACCACATGTTTGAAATGAAAAGTTTTGTTGCTACGTTTCTTACTTCTTTTTTTTCTTTTTGCATGCCCATTCTATCTCTGCCTTAGCCCAGTGCTACTGCCAAGGACAATTTGTTTTTACCAAAGAAGGTAAACTGGATGAACCCTGTCAGCTGTGATGGGGAATGACATGGTAATCAGCATCTCCAGGAGAAACAAATGGCAGAAACCTTGGCAGAAGATTTTATTTTGCTGCTGTCAGCAGCAGTAGAGTGCATATGTACAAAAAAGGATTTGTCAGAAAAGAATATTAGCTGATGTTAGGTCACTGAAATGCATAGTCTTGGCACTTTTGCATTAAAATCGAGCTGAAAGTAAGGAACCCACTTCTTCAGCAAGCAGGTCAAAGTCTGCAAGTCTTAATTGTGCTATACAGGCTGCTGTTATGGGCAAGAAAAGTGAAATATGGGAGCTGTTGTTTTTCTCAGTTATATGGGCAATGGGCTGCTAGCATGAAGAATGCTACTACATAGAAATGTCTGGGCTAGCAAGGCAGTATCTCTGCTGGCTAAGTGTCAATGGAAAAGGCTGGCTGGTTCCTTGTCACATACATTCCTGAGTGACAGCTGGCAGGAGACCCATAATGTGGTAACTTCAGTTTTGGTTCCTGGGAAAGCTGCACACTTGAAAGCTGTCCTGTATTTAGCTATAATTTCCTGTCGTTGGCCTGCTGGTTTTTGTTAGCACAACACTGTTCATCCATGTGTTCCTGTCTTCTAGCTCCTTTAATTACAATCAGAAAACTTCTTCTCTTGCTTTCATCTTTTAAAATGGGATGGTTTCAGGTTTGGTGTTTTTGCTAATGTTGTCTTAAAAAAGCTATTTTCTCCATTACTGACTTATCATTGGCGTTATTGGGACAGAACACGAGAAGAAAGGATAAAGAACGCAAAATGTAACTTCTGGATGTCTAAAATAGTTGGGTTATGTGTGTAAAAAAAAAATTATCATGTAGCCATATTATATAATGATTTTTGAGAACCAATCCCATCTTAAACACTACAGAGTAAGGTGGTGAACAAAGGAAGACTCAAGATGTATTTACTCCAAAGCAAATGTATTCAAGCAGAAGAGTATAAGAAGCTCATCCTAATCTTACCGTTGCTTAGACGATCACTGGTAAGATGTGCAGGAGAAATGGTTAGAGAAGTAGAGAACTGGAACATCCTTCAGGAAGAAGAACCTGGCTGAGGGTTGATGGGAAGCTCAGAGAGAGTTAACAGGGAGGAGAAGGCTTGAGGAAAAGTAGGTAAAACCAATGCGACGAGCTAAATGAAGGAATAGGCTGTGATGAGCAATGTGAATGATACCCAGGTGAAAAACAAGCAAAATAAAGATATTCTCTCTCTGTTAGTGAGGCAGTGATGAAATCCCAGTTTTGCCTTCCCTATCCTGTAGCTACTTGATCTGAATGAAATGTCCCTCTTGATCAGAGGAAGAAAAATCAATCCCACAGTCACATTCATGGAGCAAATCCAGTGTTGCTTTGTACTGTTGGAGCTGGGAGGGCTCCTAATGACTGTATTGACTCCGTGTGTCCAGAGACCAGAGATCATTCAATCTGGTTCACTGTGTACAATTTCAGTGACTTACTTCTTGTAACAAGTCCACGTGATGTTTTGCTATGCATGCTTTTCAGAGCTGTCTGCTCACCAGTGCTATCTGCAGATTTCACTTTTTCCTTCTAAAACACAGCCAAAAGTGGTGTTACCTGCATTGAATTCCAAACTGAACAGTGCTGAGGCTGTGAGTCCTGTTCTTGCTGTTGAGCTTCCGTTTGGCACTCACCAGTTGGGATTATTGAGGGCTTATGCAGCTCTGCTATGAATATGAGATTATTGGAAAAACAGAGCTGCCACCACAAAAGATGTAGTTGCACTTGGGCTTTTGCATGGCAAAAGGCACATATCTGCTGGTTTGGGAGCTTTACTTGCTTTCATGTTCTCTAAATAGTTTGGTTCTAGGCCGTGGCCAGTTTGCCTACTTCAGTTCATTTGACCATGGCCATAAAAACAGCAAAAATATTTGTTAGAAGATGAAGGCTTGACTGTTTTCTAGAATATAGGAAGCTAAGAATAAACTTGAAAATTTAATTAAAGGATTTAGAAAATATTCCCAGGAATCTGACTTGGGAAACGATGCAGCTGATGTTACAGGATTCTCTTCACTGCACTGTATAGGTAGACAGCTACTGTCATTAAATTTTCTATTTGTTTCTGTCTATGTCCTTTTTTTTTTTTCTTCTTGATAAACAACTTTTTCAATTCATTACTGCACCACAAATCCCCCTGTACTCAATAATAGAATCATCAGCCTATTTATCATCTATGACACTGCTGTAATCACCTTTTCATATTATCTCTGGTTTTAGCATGCTTTATAAATGGCTACTCTTTCATGTGGCCACACAGGGAATATCAGTACACAGTACTGCTTGTGAACCTATATTTAGATGCATTATTTAATTTCTTAGTTTCTAGACATTCTTACTTCTACATAGTGAGTGTACTTGGAAACTGATGGCAATTCATCTTTTGAAACAGTCATAATCATGGGGAGGCAGGGGAAGAGATTTTAACTTGTTTTAGATCAAGAATGAAAATGAGGTTTTACTTGCCTGAAGTAGGCTCATTTCTGTCTCTCCAAAAAACTTTGCTATTTAGATACGCTTTTCAAATTACATGCTAAGTTTGTGAGTGAGAGGGCCCAAAGGCCTTGCTAACAAGTGTCTATAGAAAACTTTTTCATTAAAATTGTAAAAGCCGTCTACTCTCACTTGGATATTTTTCATGTCTGGTTTCCTTCCTCATTTTGTTTCACAGTCCTCCAGAGGCACAAAGGTTCATAAAATACAAATTTAATAACAAAACTCTGCCTCAATGGTTTAAATTTAGCATTCAAGCTTTTCTCACTCAGGATGTTGCTAGAGTTGGGGAAAATGGCAGTTGTGTGTTTCCCCCTCCCCACCTTCTCTGCACACCCTCCTGCTGCTGTGTGTAGCACTCCATGTGCTGGCGTTCCCTCTCCTGTGCTGGGTGGAGCAACAACCTCAGAGTAGAAATATGGAGAAACAGGCAACACAAGCCCAAGATAACACATGCTTGGACCTTCTTGTTCCCATTTCCTCTGACACCTTTCTATCCCCCTCTCATTTTTTTCATTGTTTATGTTCTCTCTGTACCTTGGTCCTCCTCTTTTTTTTGTTGTCTCCTAATCCCTCTGCCTGTCTTCTCGCTGAGTCCTGCCATCTGTTTCCCACCCTCCACCCCCGTGAGAACAGAGGGGTCTTCTGGCTCTGGCACAGGGAGGCTCCCAGGATGCACAAGTGCTGCCTGGACTTTCCCTCCCTTTATTTTCCAGAAAACCTGCTGGCCCTCTCTCATGGTTGGGAGCAGATGGGCTTTCTGCAGATGCTCCAGGTGGCTGGCTCCCTTGCAGGCACAAACACACGGCCTGAGAGCAACTGCCCTGGAATGTCAAGAAAAGGTGTATAAAGAGTTTATTTCTTAATTAGCACCTTTCTGTTTAAGTGATGGTTTGAATCTTGTCTGTTCAGCTTGTGGGTGCCTCTCTGCTGGGACCTGCCCAAGACCTAAATGTTTGCCTCCTAGGTCATAGAAGGACACTGTCTTAGTAAGGTCAGCTAATAAGCCTGAGTAGACCCAGCAGACTCTTCCCAGCTGTCTGGGAAGGACTCGTGTCATCCCAATGAGCCAGTGTAGGGGAGCCAGCATGTTCCTGCCTAAGCAGTTGCACAAGGAACTTTACATTATTATTAAATCAGCAGAAATCAAGCTTTTGGAAAAATGGCAGAATCATTCACTGTTTAGAAGGTGTGAGTGAATTGGGGATAAAGGTCACTTGCTTGTATTGAGCGTGCATTGCAGGAGGGAGGCACTGTCTGAAGTGTAGAACTTCACTGCTGCACTGTGTAATAGTCCTAGAAGTGCTTCTGATTCCTATTGTCACCTTGAGCACTCCCCTGAAGTGTGTGGTATCTCAGCTGTCCTGTGGGTGAGATGAAAGAGGAGAGGGGTAATTAATACCTTCCTGGCTTGTTTTGAGGTTTAATTGAAAACTCTCTAAAACACTTTAGTTTGGTAGAGATGTTTTTTCATACTCGTACCCTATTTCTTCTAAAAGTCTCCTGTAAATAGTGTTATTCTACAAGGCTTTATTATGTTACTCAAACCTAGCTTGAGTATGAGTGATCTGGGAGTGCCTTAATGTCAACAAACTGTCTCCTCTTCATGGGAAACAACTTCTGAATGAAAGCCCAAGGAACTGAGCTCTTTAATCACACATGATCTTCTGAAACACTTGTGTGGCTGCCATATCTGCTAAGTGGACCTTTAAATGATAGGAGTGTTTCTAGTGGGTAGTACAGTGTCAATTCCATTACATGATGTAGCATATCTGCAATCACAGAATGATTTAGTAAAAAAGAAATCTTGGAAAAATCCTGACAGCTAAATTTTCAGTGCAAGCTGCCAGTGGGGAGAGCAGACTGCCAAATGTTATGTTTAAAACAGTAACAAACTACTAATCTCATTATTCCCTGAAGTCTTAATTTCTTGCTCCTTTCTGTAAACTCTAGCTTGTCTATCCCTGCTGTGGCTTGCCACGTCTGCCTCAGCTTTTCTTCCTCATGGGAGGACTGGAGTTGGGGTAGGGTCTCAAAGGGCTTTTCTAGGCAGGGTCAGTCCCTTTTGGGAGACCAGGGTTGACCTTGGTAAGTTACTTTACAGTAATAGCCGAAGGTGTTTCACCTCACAGGGCCACGCAGCATCACCACTGCCCATCTGTTATCTCAGGGAGAGAATAGCAAAGTCTTTGGTGCAGAGAGGTAGAGTGTGGTTTGAATTGCTTAAGTAGCTCACATATTTTCAGGGTGGTATAGATGCTGTCACTGTTAGGAAGTAGCCCTGGTGTTTTCTAAAATAAGTGATTTCAAGGCACAAGGCTCACCCCAAGGATAGTTGGGATGCTGTGGTGAATGGATTGGAATTTATGGTTGACAGATGAAGATGCCCAGAGCACACAAGGGTTAGATCTCTTGTCTGGCATGGTCTGGAACAAGCAGCCTGACTCCTTCAGTCTCTCGTGAAGAGGTTCTGCCCTGAGTAAGTTTGGGTCAATGAGAGACATATTCGAGTCACTTGCTGTCCATAACTTAATAACTTGCTTTTGTGTCTCACAGGCATGCTCTTTGTTTAATATCTGGATCTGTTTTAAAGCTGATGCAGAATGAAACTGAATGCTGAAAATAATGAGAACTCAGTTTCCTGAAAAAATATCTTCTGACCAAACTAATTGTCTCCTAGTAGTACCCTCAAAGGAACTGTCCATGAAGTAATAGAATTTTTTTTGCTGTTACTGAAGCAGGTTTTTTGTGTCACTGTCTTTGTTTAAGACTGTGTTACTGAGATTCATACAGAACAATAAGGCTTTCACAGACTGAAATGTAATTTGTGTATTAAATTGTAACTTTTTAGGGAAGAGGAAACCTTGTATAGGTTTCCTAGAGAGAAACATAGAGAAGAGTGTATATCTTGTATGACTGTGTCTTTCAAAACCAGTTCTTAAATATTCTGCAGGAAAATAAGCTATACTGTATTTACAGCATGAAGTGTGAACTAGCATGTTTTAAATGTGGCTGTTCCTGTTGAAGAGAAGAATTTCTGCGTGCAAAATCTTAATGGTTGCTAATGTGGGACGTGGATATTGAGAATTCTAGGGTTGACTCGTACTGTCTACTGGTGATCTTTGTGTAGAGCATTCTTGAATCATTTTAAAGATGAACATTCCTAAAATTTATTGAAAATATGTAGGTATGTTTAAAGACTGGTTTAGGACATTTGTATACTCGGAAATCAAGGAAACAATTTGCTTCCTAAGCTGACTGCATGTGGCCGTGCTGGCTTGCAGGGTTCTGGGAATGGCAGGAACCCCCGTGGCAATTGAGGTCAGTGCTTTGTGCAGCTGTGGGGCTGCGGCAGCTTAACTGATGAGTCAGATTAACTCCCATCCCTGGCCTTGGGTCCTGCACATGCCTCTGACTTTCTGCCAGGGCAGCCTTACAAGGACATGGTGTCGGTGGAGGAGCACAGTTGCACTCAGAAATTAGTATCTATTTAGTGATAGGAGCAATTGAACACCCAGGGAAAGCAGGGTATAAAATAAAAGTGTAAGTCCCACAGTTACACGCTAAGGAAGAGTGCAGATGTGTAGGGATGAGAGAAAATTATATGTGGCCTGCTTTGTTTCTCTTTCCTCATCTTCCCCAGTGTGGATGAGGACAGACTTTTCCTGAACCTAGCTCCATAATGATGTTTTATTTCCTCCTCATTAAATCTCCTTGCCTTCCCTTTGCCCTCCTTGCCTTGCCCTTTGTCTAACTTCGATATATATCATTCCCTTTACCATCCAGCAATCCACATTAATTTTCTTGAAACAAGTTCTGGAGCTGGCTCAAAGCTGCACCAGTTGTCCTTGTGAGGCTTTTCCTCTCCTAACCTTAGGAAATGTCCGGCAGGGCTGCTGGTCACAGCAGGATTCCCTGCAGTGGCAACTTGGATGTGTCTCCTCTCCCCATGGCTGCCCAGCATATGGCCAGCTCCTCAATATCCCTCACACATCACTCATTCTCTGTCCCTCTTACCACATGGGGTTTACGCTTCAAAGTGTGAACAGGCTTTGATGCAGAACAGAGGCAGAAGTTGTTTGCTAAAACATCTGTCTCTCAGAGAGTATTTATATGCACAGGATGGTATTCAGCTTTGGGAAGTCTGAGTGGCAACTGTTTTACAGAAAGAACTTGCCTTAAATTTTCTTTCTTTGAGAATTGCTCTCCTTTGCTTCTGCCCAGGGTATTTTGGGTTTTTTCTTTTTTTTTGTTGGGGTTTTTGGAGCGGAGGAGAGATGTTGAGGGTTTGGTGCGCTTTTTGTTTGTCACAAGAGCCAAGCATTGGTCATGTTCATTGAACTATTTAAAGGAATCTTTTTAATGATGTCTTAATCAGAAAAGTCTTAGAATATGGTAATTGAGGATAGCACATGAAGGAAAAAAGTCTTGCTGGATTTGGAATTTTAAACTAATCTGTAAGAACTGTACATGGAAAATACGGTAACTTTATAATAGGCTTATATATATTATTTGTATATTGTTCAGGCACTTGTTGCAAGGTCTTACTTTTCAGGGACATATTTTGGAGAGGATCACTTGCAAGTACTTTATGTGTCATACATATGTACTGATGACCTTTTTTCCTCTCTAGGTAAAAGTATGGATGAAATTAAGAAGCTGCTGTTGTTGGTTCTGGGATGTGCTGTGCAGGTGAACGTTCATGAAAAATAAGATTTTTTTTAAATCTGTTTTTTTTCTGAACTGAGAGAAAATCTACCCAAAGATCAGTGCTGTATGAACAAATGTTGAAAACTTGTGAGCTAAGTTGTGAGAGAAACAATAGGTGAAGGAAAGAAATGCAGGGGAGAGGAAGCACATTGTGTGATGGCAGTAGCCTCAATTTGTTGCCAGTGCTTAATCAGACACAGGATATGTACTTTTGCAACTAAGTAGTCCACTCTGATAGCATAGTGGGAAGAGATAAGCTTTGAACAGTGTTCTTGATACCAAGATTGTTGCCGGTTTATTTTCTTACTGTTTTAAAATACAAAGTGGAGCAGTTACATGTTAATGCCAAACAAATAATCCAACAAGTCTAAACATTTGTTTAATGAATTCTGATTTTATTTGCACAGTATTTTGATTTAATATTATGTGTAAAAAATACCAAATTAATAAATACTGTATATATTAGTGTGGGGATCTTAATGTGACATTTGTTTAAATAAATAGACAATGTATATGGGAAACTCCACAGAAATGCACAGCAGTTACGAGATAAAGAAATCAGTGTTCTGCCCACCAAACTTTGGAGGCTGTAAACAATGGCCTCGTTGCAGGCAGGCCTTTGCTGATAATTGACCTTGTTTGCAGGTCTGTCTGGTGTTTCTGTCGTGCCTTGGGACACTTACCCTGCTCAGCTATGTCAGCTCAATTATGTCAGGGTAAAGCTGTCTATGTATGGCTGCTCTGAACTACGTTAGTGTTGCATTACTGTGCATCCTCAGTCCCCATTTACTCGTCTGAGGTTCTTCCCAGTGAAAGAAATGGTTGAGACTCGGAACCAGGCCCTAAAAAACACACTGTGAATGAGTTAAAAAAAAGCTCTTATAAATACTGCTTGATTTCTTCACAATGCAGTGTTGTTACAAGAAGGCAATAATGTTCTTAGTGCATGATCACAGATATACAGATAGCAGATGTCTGCCTCTTCTAAAGCCTGAAGTAAAAGACTTAACTAAAATCTGTTTCTCTGAAATGTCATTGATTTTTATCCAGAATGTTTCCCCTTTTTTTTAATCTAAAGCATATGTTGATTTAGTCCAACAAACAACATTGGGTGTTGATGTGAATAGTATCTAAAGAGATACATCTCTTTTCATGGCCAAAACCAAGCACAGTGCAAACAGCAAAGCAGACAGGTTAAATGATGCAATGTAAATATAGGTTTACATTTGTGCTGTGATGTCACCCACAAGCTGTGATGATTTCCTCTGGCTATTGCCTTACGTCTTGATTTCACTGCATGTTGAACTTGTTTTAAAAGAGCAAAACCAGCCATTTAACTTAGCCTTAATTGTACTGACTGAAAAGTTTAAATAATTTCATGCATAAGTTGGTTCATGGTCCATGAAGTGTTATACCTTCTAGTGTGACAAAGTGTAGATCTTGAACATTTTTTTGTTAGCAGTGTGGGTTGCTTGAGTTTTTGTTCAGTTTGATTTTGGGGTTTTTTTAATTTATGTGAAAAATGGAGCAGTAAGTTTTAGGATATGTAGTACTGTTTCAGAGTATGCTTTCTTTTAACAGTGTGAAAGAAAAGAAGAGTTTATTGAAAGAATAAAACAACTGGATATTGAAACTCAAGCTGCCATTGTGTCACACATTCAGGAGGTGGGACTCTTAGTATTGTCTGTTTTCATCTTGTATCTCTCCATTCCCTGACTTAACAGGATTTTTTTGCTATAAAATATTAATGCTTAGAAGTTCATAATGGATTTGTGAACTTCACAAAAAAAGAAAATTGAATATGTTACTACACTGAAATTATAAAGTGAGAGTGGTAGTTGCTGGGAACTTGGCTCAGTGGTCTTTTAAAGAGATGCAGTGGTAAATGCCTTGCTTGCCACTTACAGGCTATGTAGAAGGAATTGTAAGGATCCCCGTGCAATATTGGCAAAACCCAAGTATGCTTTAGAAGCTGCAGTGCCCCTTGCAGCAGTGGGGTAAGGCCTTAGTCCCCAAGCCCTGTGTAGGTGGCACAGGCTCCCCAGTGACTCGCTTCAGATGGTGGCCTCTGAGCTCAGATGGTCTCGAAGAGCTGAAATTGGACATATACTCCTTTTTAAAAGATATCTGATCCAATGAGAAGCACTCTTGGACTCCTAAAGTTTCAAAAGAAGGAAAGAATACAAGTAGGCTTACCAAAAAATGCAGAAAGTCTCTGGCTTTGGAGACCCACAGGAGAGCCATGTGGAATTGCTCCCTTGCTGGGAGCGGGCACTGACTGTGGCCAGGTGTCAGTGCATGCAGGTGTAGAAAGCCAGGTACACTCAGATTTGAGGAACATTTAGGGAAGGTCTAAGACAGGAACTTTTTTCTCAGCAATTAAAGAAATAGTTCATTTTTAGGAAAAAAAAAAAAACAGTAATGAGCTAAGCACATGGTTATGACAAAAGCTGGAACAATCATTAACTGAGCTTGGGAGACTTGCCTGATGTTTCTGCTAAATAATTCAGAGGAAATCAGTTTGGGTAGGGTAACAGTTGAAAGATACACTGCTAGCAGCAACCAGAGATATTTATGCAGCTGATACAGCTCCTCCCAGCTGTATCAGCTGCAAATTGCAAATTTATTGAAATCAGGGATTCTTCTTAGTGAGACACCAACTGTTCAGTGTGGGATCAGTCCCTTCCCTATGGGGGATTACCTCAGGGTCAGTAAGACTGTTGCACACTTCTAATATGCAAGCACACATGCTATTGATAATACTTACCTGATTGCTTTTAACAATCAGACTTAATAATTTTTAAAAATCTAAATACAAAAAATTTCTGGGTATTGTTACAGTTAAGGTAGTTGCATTTGTTATTTGCAGCCTGGCTTTGGTGAAATGGATCTGGTTTTTAATTTTATCAGTAGAAGAACCTGGCAGATGCAGCATATACAGTGAACAAATTTACAACTCAACCAGTAGAAAGACATACTTCTTTGTTCCTGTTCCTAGGTGACTCACAACCAGGAGAATGTCTTTGACTTGCAGTGGCTGGAGCTCCCAGATATGGCCCCAGAAGAACTAGAGTCTCTCTCCAGGAATATGGTTTTCCACCTGAGGAGGCTCATTGATGAGAGAGATGAATGCACAGAAGTATGATGATCTCTCTCCCATGTAGAGCTCACGAGAAGCAGCAGATGTGGGCTCCATTCCTGCTCTTGTGTCTTGTTTGTGCACTAAGTTTCTCTTACTTCTGCATCGCTCTACTACACCTCCGAAAATTTGTGGAAAGGTTTTGACTTTTCCATTGATCTTTCACCACAAAGATGTGGTGAAATGATTGGTGGAGTGGAGCAGTTTCTCCTGGAAGGGAGACACCATATGTCTCTTTGTGTGTCTGTTCTGTCATTCATGTAGTGCTTGTTAGTCTCTCCACTGTTCTCTATCCTCATGGGCTCCACTGTCTTTAGGTTTTTTTCATCAGTGCCTTTCCCTTCAGATCTCTAGAGGAGCCTTCTCCCCTTTGTTAGCCTGTTAATTTTCTGTCATGCTTTTGACTGTGATTGTATTAGTTAAAACTATTAATTAGTTGATACAGGTTTTCATGAATTTTTCAAGGAAAACAGTCTTCTTATTTTGGGCATTGGAAGGGGAATGTTTTACTGATCTGAGCATAGTAGAGATTCCTTTCCTCTTCTGTGTAACCTTCCCTCCTGGCTGTGAATTCTGTACAATGCCAGACTAATAATTCTCTAAATTTTAAAATAATTTTTAGATTTTTTAAAACAATGTATAAGTATACTGTTTATCTCTTGGCACTACACAGTCTTCTGTCTTTCCAGGTCATTGTAGATCTCACTCAAGAAAGAGATTATCTGCAGTCTCAGCAACCACCAAGCCCTCTGAAAGTACCAAGTCCAGATTCTTCACCAAACCCAGCCAACCCTCTTTCCAATGAAGACAAGCAGCACCTTGCAGTTGAGCTGGCAGACACGAAGGCTAAATTGAGAAGAATCCGGCAGGAGCTGTGAGTCACCAGCAATTTGTACTTCTAGAGAGACTTGCATATTAAGTCTTGTGCATCCTGAAAATGCAGGTGCCTGTCGGCTCCAATATACTGGTTTCCATGGGAGCTCCCACAATCACATCTTTCAAATCCTTTATTCATAGCAGTAGGAAGCTAGTAGTGTATTCCAGCTTCTCTTCTTTCTTAATTGGCCTTTAGATGTAGAGTGATTGCTACTTCCATTCTTCTTTTTGTGTCTCATCTCACTCTTCCCCCCTTCAAGACGCAAACTTCTAGCTCTGCTTTTTAACTTCTAGTGAAAAGTCCAGAGATCAGTGAAGCTATCTAGGACAGAAGTAGCACCAATGAGATTTAAACAGAGGAACTTAGTATAAAAATAGAGTTGCATGATAAGTGTATGGTATAATGACAAAATAATGAAGCTGTCATGACAAAGCAGCTCTGTGTTCAGAATATGCTGGGAGGTTCTTACATTCCTTTACAGATTCCTAGCAGTGTCCATATAATCAATATTGTTTCAGGAAAGAACAACAATTACTAAGATTTTTCTAATCCTTTCCAGGGAAGAGAAGTCTGAGCAGCTTGCAGATTCTAAACATGAAGTTGAGCAGCTCACCCTAGAGCTGCAAAAAATAAAGCAAGAGGTAAGATGGGCTTTCTTTACTGTGACAGTCTTTCCTATTTAAAATAATCCTATTTCAGTGTGAGGCTACAAATAGTACTATGCCTGGTTTTTAATGAAGAAATCAAATTAGTCCAGCAAGCTGTTTGATGATTATGGCTATGGCATAGCAGTGCTATGCTTTCCACTTAACTGCTGAGAGCAGCCTCATCTGTTCAGCTTGCAAATAGCCTAGTAGTGCCTAAAGCTTATGCAGCATCAGGCACTGGTAATGTCAGAGGTCCAACAGGCTGAAGAACCTCTCTGTCTTGTAGAGCATTTACTGGCTACTAGGAGAATTCTTACTCCTTGACCAGGGGAATACTACTTGTCTGCACTTTAAGTAAGTAAATACAAAAAAATTGAAGTTTAAAGTACATGCCTAAAAGTAAAAACTTGGATTTTTCTCCCTGCTTATTCCTGACTCCTCACAGAATATGCACCTTGCCTCAGATGCTCGCTCTGCCCGAGCGTACAGAGACGAGCTCGACTCTCTGAGGGAGAGGGCAAACCGTGTGGAGAGGCTCGAGATGGAACTTGTTCGGTGCAAAGAGAAACTTCACGATGTGGATTTTTACAAGGCTCGCATGGAGGCAAGTGAAAATTCGGAGAAAGATTTGCTGAGTAATCCCTAATGTTTGGCTTTTGTTGTGTTACTAGTTCATTTGTTATTGAGCTGACCATAGCAGGACATCAGAGCAAGTGGAATTTTCATAACATACATCACAGCTATTGGCTGAGCAACATTTAAACTTCTTTCAGTAGAGGGAGGACTTGGTGCACACAAAATAAATATCCATTAGTTTTAAAGAACTCTGCACATTATGTGACTAAACAGGACCTTTCCTGGATGCTTTTTCTAGAGAGTCCATACCTTTATTTTAACTTCAGGTAATTTCCCTGTGTCCCAGAGTTGTTGCTTTGACCAGCATTTTAAATATCATGTATAAATTAGCTAAATGAATGCCTGGGTGTTTTTCCTTAGGATTTTGTAGCAGAAGCAACTGTTTTTAAAATGACATTTTCAAGGATGACCTCAGATGATGAATTCTAGTCACCCATTTGCAACTGTTTCTTGTAGTAGGAAGGAGAGAAAGTTTGGGTCTTCCCCAGTGTCATGAGTGGGGTATGTCAAGGAGAAATGTGTGACTTTGTTCCAATAGTAATGTCAGTAACTCAGTTTAGTCACCTGCAGCTGTACCCATCCTGGATTTATTAATTGAATTAGGTTGGAAAGGACCTTGGAGATCATCTAGCCAAACTCATTGGTTCAGCATGGCTGACATGAAATTTAGGTAAGACTGCCCTTTCTGTTCTTTCAGTTCTTTGAGACAATCACACCAAAACTCCCAATAATCTGCACACGTAATATGCTGTCTGAAGTCAAATAAATATCCTGACTGCTGAACAAATGGAGGTTCAGTAAGTGACAGCCTCACTATAATTAGATAAAATCCCAGGTCTGAGGTAGAAGAGTGATGTTGCCAGCCCTCTGGCTGAGAACACAGACCTTATTTTTCTGCTTTATAAACTCTACTTTGTAGGTGATTTCTCCTCTCTAACCTAAGAGGGCAGCTAGCTGCTGCTTCTTACAAATAGGTTCTCTAAAATGGATGGTTATTAAATGTAGCAATAGATTACAAAAGCCTGTCTTGCCTCTCAGTAATTCCCAGTTTGCGTTAGGAGATACGAAGCTCTGTCTCTCCCTGTTTTCCTCCCTCAGACTGCCAAATCAGTCGTGCTCTATCCTGGCACACAAGCTATCAGCGAGCCATCCTGCCATTCCCCTTCTGACTGTGCACTGGAGGTGCTTAGCTTTACCTGCTGCTCAGATAATTTAGCTGGAGCTCAGAGAGGAGTTTTCGTGTCCTCTTCAGCTGAGATCAAGCGAGTAGCTATTTGTGTTCCTGAGTTCTCAGCCTGCTTGCTTTTCCCAGCCTCCTTGCTTTTCCCAGAGCCAGCAGTTTCCTACACTGCTGTCTGCATGTCCTGCACTGCTAATCTTGCTTAACAAAGTGTTCAGTAAAGAGACCCTCACTTTAGTTTCAAATTTCTTCTCACTTTGCTCACTCTCTCTTCTACCCTGTCAGTTTTTGGTGAAACTGTGGAATGTCAGAGATTAGTGCTGGCTCTCCAGGGATACCTCCCTGCAGTACCATCATGGTTTAACCCCAGCCAGCAGCCAAGCCCCACGCAACCACTCGCTCACTCCCCCACCAGCAGGATCAGGGAGAGAATCAGAAGGGTAAAAGCTGGAAAATTCATGGGTTGAGATAAAGACAGTTTAATAGAGAAAGCAAAAGCCACACACACAAGCAAAGTAAAACAAGGAATTAATTGACTGCTTCTCATGGGCAGGTGGCTATTCAGTCATCTCCAGGAGAGCAGGGCCCCATCACATGTAATGGTGACTTGGGAAGACAAATGCCATAACTCCAAACATGTCACCCCTTCCTCCTTCTTTATATACTGAGTATGATGTCATATGGTCTGGAATATTCCTCTGGTCGGTTTGAGTCACCTGTCCTGGCTTTGTCTCATCCCAACTTTCCATATACCCCTAACTCCATGCCAGTGTGGCAGTACAGAAAGCAGAAAAGGCCTTGGCTCTGTGTAACAGAAACATCTCTGTATTATCAAGTCTGTTCAGCACAAATCCAAAACACAGCCACATATTAGCCATTGTGAAGAAAATTAACTCTACCCTAGCCCAACCAGCACAAATACAGTAGTGGGACAAAGAATATTTCTCATTGGATCTGGCACTTTTCTAATTTGGAGCCATAGTGTGGCCTCCAGCCAAAGTCACTGTTGTAGGGGCCGAGCTTTTCTAACACGCAGTGGGATTTCACAGCTGTCTGCAGGGTGCTCTTTGGTCTGGAACAGCCAGAGAGTTTAGCTTCTCACCACTCCCTCTTCCATCATTGATCAAGTTTTGACACAGCCATGGACTGCCAGCATGGAGCAGCAGGCTCAGGCTGATGCATTCAAGGGATTCCACAGAGCACTATCCTGTTTTTTTATGGAGTAGCCCAAAGGCTCTGCATAGTAGCCAGTATCCAGCTTTCCATGGGCCCTCAGTTTTCTGTGGAATCTATCTCAAGTCCCCAGCCCCTCTGAAAGAATTAATTGCTGGGGTCAGTACAGTGTCTGCTTAGATATGTTCAGGGATGTAACATGGTTGAGATTTTTATCTCTATAGACAGTACTGTGCTGATTCATGTCATGGCATTTACTGGTTGCCATTGGCTTCCTAAACTCTAACTCTTAAGACTCAAATGAATCATACAGAGCACAGCAGCAAAAATGTAGATGTGTACAGCATCAGCCACTTTTCTGTGGTAATGTGATACCTTAAGGCTCACAGGGTCTTGACAGGGTTGTTAATAAGCAGTGCCAGTTTGGTAAGTGCGAAGAAAAAGTGGATTTAATGTTGTGCATCAATGCAGAAAGCTAGTAAATGAGGCCTTAAAATCTTTTCCTTCCTGCTGTTGCAGGAGGAGTGCTAAAGGTTCAGATCTTCATGTCGGCGTAACACATTTAGGCTTGTATGTTGTTTTCCTTCTCTGTACATCTTGGCAAATTGTTCAGGAATTATATTTTAGTTGGATGGTCATTCAGGAACCTGGACATGAGTGTGCTCTGGAACCTCCCTGCTGGGGTGGCTTAATGAGGTTGCAACTGTGAATGTGAAGGAGCAGCTCGATGCAGGGCTTCCTCCAGGGAGGTGCTCTCTGCAGTGTTAAGCTCCCTTCCAGCATCCATCTCCATTGAACCTTTTGCTGCTCTGGGAGATAAGATTATTTTCTAAGGCCAAGGAGTATGCTTTGCCTGATCTTCCTCCTTCTCACCGTAATGAAATTTCTGTGCAGGATGATGGGAGGAATCTCTTGCTGATTTAAAAAAAAAAAAAACAAACCAGCAAAAGCATCTCTTAAGCGCCTTCATATGGCTGTTCAGTGTTTGATTGTCACAAGATGTTAACTGTGTCATGGCTCAGTAGGGACAGCTTCTGAACTGGCTGAAGGCAGGGGTTTGAACTAAGTCTGGATGCATGTGCAAATTCTCTATTTTCGGATTTAAACAATCTCATTGCTACTTCAGGTTCTGAAAATGTTTTCCAGTAGCAACATAACCTGATTGTGCAACCACTTATCCCTAGAATTAATTGTAACTATCTGAATGCAAAATGCACATTCTTAAAGCTATTTCAAGTTGCAGTTGATAGGGCAACAAACCACAATATGTAATTTATTTTAGAAACTGAAAAGCAGAGTTATACTCAATGTATTAAACAAAAAAAAAAGCGCAACTGACTGGTTTTCTTGCTGATTTAAAAATGAACTTATAGTTATAAAATAATGTTGGTGAATTTGTTAATTAAATTAAAAATAAACCTTAATTTCAGTGGAAGCAGCACCACCCCATGACCACTGCCTGCTGACTGTCTAACAAGTGTGATTTGTAGCCAGGTACATTTTTAGGTCAGCTGTATTATTCCAGCTACTTCTGGGAGACCTTAGTGCTGACATATTTTAGTTAGGACAGCTTTACTTTCCAGGCCTTGAGATGTAACTCTACAAAGCTCCCATGGACTAATTATTTAAATGAAATGAACTTTTCAATATTAAGACAACCACAGATTATGGTGATCTATGAATGAGCAATGCTGACCTCATCATAGCAGGCATTTCCACCAGGTTATTAATTTAAGATTTCATCAGAACTGCTTTGAACTGACTTGACTGCCTGTCCTGAGCTCAATGGAAAGTGCTCCAGTATTCCCTATACTGCAGCTCCCACTGATGCGTGGTTTGTACCAGAGCCTGCACATGTGTATGTGCTTGGCACATAGCTTGACTTGATGAGACACTAAAATAACTGGTTCTCGCTTGGTAGGCACTTTTAAGAATAGATGTGAGGTCATGTTTTTGAGGTCAGACACCACCTTCTTAGGGCTCTGGTCCAGATTAAGTGTGATGATCTAGCAAAGTAAACTCTTGGCACGTTGCTGTTTCATTACAGATATTCTGGCAGCTTCCATAATACCCAGCAGTTTTTGTGTCATGTGCTTCCTCTGGTCTGTCATCTGTTTAGGGTCAGCCTTTTAAGTTTGCCCACCCTGAAGTGACCCTGTTAGATCAGACGTGGCCCAAAATGCAGGTTTTGTAACATTAGTGTTTCAGTAGCATTGCTATTTTAGTTACATACTCAGACATTTTAATTGGAGATGAACCTCTTCACAAGCACTAACGTATTTGTCCTTTTAATGCTACTGTAGTAGGGAAATTTTTGTGTCATGATTTGCAAGTTGGTAGCTGACCCACTGAGAGATCAAGGGCAGTATGGTACTGCATAAGGTAGACTTTCCATATTATGCCATATACAGTCAAGCCTCAACAAACTAAGATTACTAGCTATGAAAGGCTTTTAAGTGATGGCTCCCTGTCGTATCAAAAGGCAGAGGGATGACTGTCATCAGACATTCTTAACTTGTTCTTTTCATCTGTCTTCTCTTTTTCTTCTTCTTTTTTCTTTTTTCCCTTTTTTCTTTTTTTTCTTTTTTGTTTGTTTTTTAAATGTAAAGTTTTTTAACTTTAAAAGCCATATAGGGCTTCTTAAGGCTGATTCCACTCCAAAAAATGAGAAGGTATTTACTGACTAAGCAGTGAAAGTGATTTGCTCATGCCTGGTGATCTTTCAGGAATCTACTTGGTTTGGATATTTGTGGTCTGAGAGAGCAGACATGAACACTGGTGTCAGCAGAGACATCATGTTTTGAAGTCAGTTCTCCAGGAATAAAATTGTCAAACATTTTGTCCTGTCTGTTTGCACATTTTCTGGTTTTGCATATTTCATTGGAGCAGCAGAATGAATGGGGAGAGGATGGAAGAAATCAGAGAATGACAAAAGGAAGTTTCTTTAAAGAATCAGTCTGCTGCTTGCCTGGTTGTAACTCATCTGGGGAAAATTCCTTACTGTATCCATTTAACCTTTGAAATGCTGGTGTGTTCCTGCCATAGAACATTTGTCTTGGACACAAGACTTACCTGAGGATCAAAAGAAGTAAAAGCTAATAGTGATGTATTATCGCTTGAAATAAGACACATTTGATAAATGGGTTTAAAACACGACCAAGAATACATGGCTGGATTTTATGCTTTGGACATTTCATGTTTCCAGAGTAAGATACTTGAATGCACAGAGTTTCACTTGTTGTTTGCAAGGAACATTTGGAGTGCAGTATAATTAACTTGTTTCTAATGCAGTGGCTACAGCAAAATAATAAATTAAACTTTTACTCAGTAAAACCAGATCCAAAATCTCTAATGAGTAAGCGATGTGGCTTGTGCAGTTAATGCTCATGTGTTTAGTGGGGAAGTGGCAGGGAGTGTTAAATGATAAGTATAAAACAACTTCTACTGTTCAAGTGAATTAAAATTCATGAGAGAGAGAGAAACTTTATTAAACATTTACATGTAAGTGTACTGAAGCAGGAATGTGGGTATTATATTTATTGATGGATAGTGTTCCCCAAAGTGTTTTGAACACATTGCAGCATCCCTTAAAAGTAAATAACCTATTTTGAAGCTGGGAAAACAAAGAACTATGATAAGTTGGCAAAAGAAATGGTATTATAACAGTGGAATTGGAATTGAACAGTTGCTCTCATGTGCATCCCTTGATGTAGCCTCATATAAAGCAGAAGGAACTCAATTAAACTTGTAGAGTTCAGGGAAAAAAAATTAGATTTACTTGCATAATGGGTCACACATAATGAAACATAGTATCATCTCCCATTAAAATATCAGGTTAAAATTTTTTTATGAAACAAAGAAACATGTCAGATTTCCTTCTTGTTTTTTGCAATGTCACTTTATGAAAGTCACTTGATCTGTGAAAAGTCAGTAAGAACTTAACACTGTTACTTTTTTTCCCTAGGAATTAAGAGAGGACAACATTGTATTAATTGAAACAAAGGCCATGCTAGAAGAACAGCTGACCATGGCAAGAGCTCGTGGTGATAAGCTGCATGAATTAGAGAAGGAAAATTTGCAGTTGAAATCCAAACTTCATGATGTAGAGCTGGTATGTACTTACTCTTTCATTATGCTAATTTTTTTAACTTTTGTTTTTATGCTAGGTTACGGAATCAAGTCACAGGAACAGGTGGAGATAGGCAAATAAATCAGCAGTGCTTCTGAAGAGGTTTTTAGACTGAACTTGGTGTACATAAATTCTTGAAGTATTGTAATATTAACAGTGTAGATATTGCCAGTTCTGCTTTGTGTGAGACTGAATTTAATTTTATGCAAGAAGGTATATCACAATTTAAATTGATGGTGGAGATACTAAAATCTGTTAGTTAAGTAGAAATCTCTTAGGTATAGGAAATGAAATCTACTGTAGTAAATGGTCTTTCTTGTTGGAAACAAAATCTGCAGCCATTACAGGGTCTTTAAGAATCCATTACAACTGTAAAAGACACAAAATTCCAGAATTTCTTTCTGTGTAAATCAAAGATATGGTCTATTGCTTCATAGACAAGGAAAAGTAAGAAGTGGCAGACTATTGTCTACAAACAAAAAGCAACATTGAATTTTATGATCCTACTAGAAATAATAAATACTCTTTTATCTCTTGTATTTTACTTAACAGTCCTCCTCTTATTCCACTGTGTTTTGAATTCTTGTGGGTTTAACTACATAGAGTTTTCAAAATGTTCTGTGGGAACAAAGCTGTTGAGGGTGCTGTGTGGGATGACTGAATCCCGATGGATATCACTGACAAGTGGTGTCCCTCAGGGGTCCATACTGGGACCAGTGTTCTGTAGTATCTTCTTTAATGACGTCGACAAAGGGCTCAAGTGCAGCCTCAGCAGATTTGCAGATGACACCAAACAGAGCGGTGTGGTTGGCACACCTGAAGGACAGGATGCCATCCATAGGGATCTGGACACACTTGAGCAGTGGGCCTGTGGGAATTGCATGAGGTTTAACAAGACCAAGTGCTGGTGCTGCCCCTGGATTGGGGCAACCCCTGGTATCAACACAGGCTGGGGGTGAACAGATGGAGAGCAGCCCTGCTGGGAGGGACTTGGGGGTGCTGGTGGATGAGAGGCTGCACATGAGCAGCAAAGTGCACTCACAGCCCAGAAAGCCAGTTGTGTCCTGGGCCACATCCAAGGCAGTTGTGGCCAGCAGGGCAAGGGAGAATTCTGCCCCTCTGCTCTGCTCTGGTGAGACCCCACCTGGAACACTGCATGCAGCTCTGGGGTCCCCAGCACAGAAGGGACATGGACCTGTTGGAGTGAGTCCAGAGGAGGGGCACCAAGGTGATTAGAGGGATGGAACACCTCTCACTGAGGAGAAAGTGACCTAATTGCTGCCTTCCAGTACCTGAAGGGAGCCTTAAAGAAAGACGGAGGGGGACTTTTACAAGAGCGTGTAGTGATTAGTACAAGAGGAATGGCTGCAAACTGAAAGAGAGTAGGTTTAGATTAGATAGTAGGAAGAATAAATTCTTTACTGTGAGGGTGATGAGGCCCTGGAAGAGGTTGCCTGGAGAAGCTGTGGATGCCCCATCCCTAAAACTGTTCAAGACCAGGTTGGGCGGGGGGCTTTGAGCAATGTGGTCTAGTGGGAGGTGTCCCTTCCCTTGACAGGCCATGAATAATCTTTAAGTTCCCTTCCACCCCAAACCATTTTATGATTCGGGACACTATGAGGGTCATGTCATGCTCAGCTTTTCCAAAATGGCTGGAGATTTTGAATTACGCTTTTCTGGGTGACTTGATGAATTTTTGGGTAATGGTTTCTGCAGATTTGGGAACCACTGAGGCAGCACTTCAACTCCCATAAACACAAATGGCCCAAATAGTCACAAGAAGTAATGATAGATTCATTCTCCAGATCTGTTCTCAAGAGTTAAAATTCAAATTCTGAGGCAGATGTTACTTGTCAGTCCATATGACGGCCTCAAAATTTGATGTGATGAGTTAAAGAAGCTCAGCAGAATTCAGGGTTCTATCTGCAGAGTTTAAAGTGTGTCAGTGCATGATGCTACATGTTTTTGAAGAGTTTGTCTCTGGAGACAGTTTGAATCCAGCCTGCCATACTAGTCCTGGCTTGTAGTGGCCCTGTCATCACCCAGTAGGTTCTCACTCCCATCACTCTCCCTCCGAGTGTATCGTGAACTGGAGCTGACTCTAAAATGGGCCAGCTGGGCTTTGCTTTCTCTGACATACATACAGCCCACAGCAAACATTTAATGCTGTAGATGTATTTCATTATAAAACCACAGTGTTTAAGGAGATTCTTCCACCCTCAGTATATGTTGTGCTTGTAGCAGCTCAACCTAGAATCTTGGAGATGAGCTGAACATGCATTTTCATTCATGTGTGTCTTGCACAGGACCGGGACACAGACAAGAAGAGAATTGAAGAGCTGCTGGAGGAGAACATGGTCTTGGAGATTGCACAGAAACAGAGCATGAATGAGTCTGCACACTTAGGCTGGGAACTAGAACAACTGTCTAAAAGCACAGATCTTGCAGATAGTGAGTACCAGCTGTGGTGTTTGTGGTCTATTTCAGAGTAGACAGGTTGGTTGACTGAGATGGGAACAGAAGTTGTATCCAAGCTTGGAAAACTTCTCTCATTCAGCCACTTGACTGTGACCTTAGTTTTTTGAAATTCTAAAATGTATTCCTCTAGTTTCCTTCTCTTTCTTTTGAAAGCATCAAAATGTTTTCTCTTTGTTTTGTTCATCATTTGAGAGAGTGACTTTTAAGTAAAGCGATAATTCTAAAAAAAAGCTTGGTAAATGACACAGCAGAAATGTCACACTGGATGTTTCTAACTGAATGGCTGGGTGGAGTCTGTGATCTTTAGTATTCTTTAGTACAGTTAATACAGACAATTAACTGGTGTTTAAGTCCCAGGAAGTAGTGTATGCTGAAGTCATTTATTTTTACTAGATACTGAAAAATGTGTGCAGTTAAAATAACTGGCTGATTTTTTTCTTTGAATGGTTGATTTGATTTCCGTAACTATCACAAACATAACTAATTCTTTCTTCACTAGACAGGTTTTAGCATTGGTTTCTGTGTTTAACATTCAGTCTATCTATTATATCAGCCTAAATAACTATTCTAAATGGAACTTGGGAAATACAAGCTATTTCCTCTAATTCAAAGCGGCTTTTATTGAGTATTCACCTTATTCTGCTAAGACTTGCATGTTTGGCTTTGTGTACCAGAAACAGTTTAACTTGAAGACAAAGGAATAAATTAGAGTAAGCAGATGTTAAGTTTTCAGTCAAACTGTCTGGAACAGCTTTGTTTTGTAAAACAACTGAATGTGTGCCTGACACCAGTTCTCAAATCATCTTGCTGTCTGGGATCCAAGTTCTCTTCACCAAGATTAATGGCTAGTTATTTGTTACTTCTAAACAATAATCTTGCAAAGCAGATTACCTTAGCCTGAGAAATGAATGTCACTCTATTACTCCTTGTGTGTAACCAAAGATACTGCTTATTGTATTAGCGGGGGAAAACACAGGTCTCTCAAAACTGAGAAATTCTGATGAAGATTATGTCAGGAAAACATAAAAATACCTAATTTTCTGGCCTGTTTAAAATACCAAGTTTTGCCCCCTCCCTGATTTGTTTTCACTAGTGATGTAATAAAAGGAAGAATGATAGTTTTATTTTGTTACCTCTTATTATTAGTTTTTGTCAAACATAGCTTTCAGAATTTGCTTCAGTGATTTATCACTGCACTGATGCTCAGCATTTCAGCACTGGAGCTCCAGAAACTCTTTGATTAACCAAAGAAAAGGAATGAGGAACAGACAACATCAGTAAACTTGTATTCAGTAGGAAAAAAAACCCAAAACATTTCACTTTGAACTTTTAAGTTATCTCATGGAAGTGTTGTCCTGCTTTTACAATAATTCTCTTTAAGAAATTCCGTTTAATGCATGTTGCTGTTCTGAATGCTGCTTGTTTGTACAAACTGAGTCAGACTGCAAAGCTCTTGGAAAATCTCCTGTTCCTCGATATCAAGTTGAGCCGGCAAGGGTGGCAGATAGCAGAAGATTTTACCAGCTAGTTTGGAATATTTTATTCAAAAGAATTTTTAAAATAAACATGAGAAAAAGTAATTTAGATGGGCTTTGCTTCAGAACAGAACTCAACTGTAATATTTACATAATGTTTACTATTTGAGTCTTCACTTGACCGAAGTTTTCCGGGTGATGCTTCATAAAAGAGACAAATAGGTTTTACCGTTCTCAGAAAGTTGCCAATTTAAAGTACTCAGTGTGCTGTATGTAATAGTGCCGATTATTTAGAAGGAGTCATTCGTTTTCTTAAAGGCAGTGTTAAAGTCAATTTCATATGAAATGTGGTTTTGAGGTGATGGGTAGTGATTATTTCATTTGAAACAGAAGTTTGCTCTTGTAATTATTCAAATGCTAAGCAGAGAAATTAACAGAACAGTGAGGCTTGAGTGATGGATTTTGAGGCTGAGAGGTTGTGAGACTTTGGATCTACAACCATTTAGAGTAAAATAATGTCTCTCTTGTAAAACTTGCATAAATTTTGTTAGTTCTGAAATTTCAATTTCAGGCACTTATCTGATAAGCATTCTCATGGGTGTCCTGTGCCTGTGTACCTTGTAGTAAATTATTCTCCCTGATTCAGCATATTCTTGATGAAGAAGCTGTGAAGATAAGGAATGGAATTCTCTTTCGTAAGAATTTTTTTCATGGCTAAATGTGATTGAATACCTGAGTTTTCACTGGTTCTTGGAAGTGCACCATCTTGCTGTTTTAGCAAACAGTTGGCAGTGGTTTACTTCTTGCCTCAAATTATATCCTCTGATGAAAGTATGAGATGGTATCAATGTGTATTTTCTACTAGAAAACTAACATTAGACACGCTCCTAGCATGACTGAAGCATATTTAGGAAGAGTTAAGAAAGTAACTTTTGAGATGGCTGACTGCTCAGATGCTACCCTATTTATTAAGGGTCTTAATGGTTATCAGTGTAAAAGGGTTTTGTTTTTAGTGAAGTGTTTACTTAGCAGTCAAGCTGAAACTGTAAGACTCTGACTGCAATAATCTTCATACAAGCGAATCTTATGCACCTAAGGAGACATTTGTGAATTGATTAGTGCCACCTTCTGATTCTTGTGTTTCAACAGCCAGAAAGTCCTTTGTGTTTGAGTTGAATGAATGTGCTTCGAGTCGTATACTGAAGCTAGAGAAGGATAATCAGAGCTTGCAGAACACAATCCAAGAGCTGAGAGATGCCTCCTTGACCTCCAGAGAGAGCAGCCTAAAGTTTGTGGAACTGGAAAAGGAAAATCAACAGCTTAGCAAAAAGGTAATTTGCTCACAGGAACAAACAGAGCTCTTACTTTTTCAAATAGAGTGCACAAAGGGCTGTATAGCATTCCTGAATGATGAGGGATTTCAGGGAATTCACCCGTGTTACCCATAAGACTGACCATGATTTTGGGCCCATTTTTGCATTCTAATGTAATTAAATTCTAATAATTGTATTCTATAGCCTTCTACTTCACTGCCTGCTTATGTGCATCATTGTTAGCAAAAGTGACTATTCCTATTTTATAAAAGCTGGTTTTCAGTGCCTGTTTACCCTTGTCAGATTGTACTGTTGATTGTTTTCCTTTTTGGCATCTTATGACAGTCACTACTAGGCTAGGAAGCTGTGGTCACATTGAGCTATTTTTGTTTTTTGAAAGTTTTAGTCATGTTTACATGTAATTCAAATAAACTACACAATTGAATTCAGGTTAGTATGTTTTTAAATGTCTTTCTTGCTGACCAGAGTCTTGGATCAGCTTTTTCTTTGTCTTGTCCTCTTTGCTGTTACAAGTTTTCTAGTGTCTTGCTCTCTTCTGGGTTCTTCTAATCTTCGTAACAAACATGTAGGTCATCACTTTACAAATTTACTTATATAAGTACACACAGTGTGTTGCACTCTGTTATTAACTGTGATTACGTTTAGCTGAAATGCCAGCTCAGTGCTTGTCCTTGTGAAACACACTGCTCAGTTCACCTCCAACTACCAGCCTTATTTTTGTCTGACTAGTAACTTGAGTCCTCCAATGTGATTGAGCCAAATGCTGCTGGGGAAAAAGGATGCTTGCTAATCTTAAGTATAAAACATTTCGTGTCAGATTTGTCTGCATTCCTACCTTGCATAAATTATCCAGAATATAAGGCTTATTTCTCCTTTTCCCATTACTGCTGTAACCCATGTTTGATACATTGGTGCAAAGATTTCCAGTGTGTTTTTCTTGCCTATGAGGTAGCTGAATGCTTTAAAGGACAGGGGAAGAAAGAATCTAGATACGAAATGCTGGTTGTGGGTTACCAGATTGTAACAAGCCCATTTCTCTGCCAGGGAGACTAGATATCCAGCACTGGATCATTCCATCTTCTGGAGAGTTTCATTTGCTAAATCGAGATCTGTTCTGCTTCTTTTCTTTCTTTTGTGAACATGGAAAACTGCAAAGGTTCAGTTCACTCAAGTCTTCCTTGGAAAATTCCATTTATGACCTGTTGTATATAAGTAATTCAATACAACTCTAGTTTACATGCTTAAGATTAGAGACTAAGGCATAGAAGGCACTTAGCAGATACCTGTGGTGTACAGCAATTTAAGTCACTTGAACAACTGTGGTCAACCTTTGGCTTTGCTCCAGACAGATTCCTGTGGGCAGCTCTTGTTATGGCACTGTATTGGTGCCAACAGTTGTGATTCCAAAATTAGTCTAATGTTTTTGATGATGGTGAATGCTTTGACATGGTGGGGTCACCTAAAGGTCTGGTAGTTCTGTAAGACAAAAACCAGTAGTAGGGAACACCTGCGTAGTGAAAGGAGAGCACCAAGTGTATCAAAGCAATGAAGAAAAAAAATGACAGGTAAAGATACTACTATTAAGATCAAGTGAAATGCTTGAACACTTGACTAGAAAAAACACAGAATATGATGGAGCTGTTGACTGAATACCACAGGCCAGTGAAGTTGTTGAAGGATTTCACTCCCTATTCAGGGAAATTTGGGAAAACTACAATTAGTAGACAGCATTCTGTCTGAGCAAGACAAAACAGTTGTACTTCAGTGTGCAGACCTGATAGATCAAATGAAAAATAATCTTGATTTGAGATGTTCGAATGAGTTCTAAACTTGCCTTTCTCAAATACGTTTTTGTACTTCTCTCATACATGGATCCCCTCAGTTAGAGGTATGCATGTCCACAGCAAGGTGTGGCAGGGGAAAGAATAGGCAAAGTGTCTGTAACTCATTGCAAAATGGTTATTACAGTAGGCAGGGAAGAGTGCAAGAGCTCTTGAGGACTGTTAAGCATGTATAAGTCACAGGACAAGAGATAAAGAAGAGTTTTTCTCAAATGTTGTGTGTCTTTGGGTTTGGTTTTTTTGTAACTTTCCTGAGATACTCATAGTAAAATCTTGCCTCCCTAAAGTCGCTTAACTGAGCTTTCATCCACTGTCTGAGACTTGCCAAAATTGTTGTTTGAGTATGCTTGTTTATCTGCTGATCTAGTGCTTGGAGGGATCATGTAGCCAAAACAGGATTATTCAGGTAGTACAAGAAGAGATGTTGTGAAAGAAAAGTCACATACATCTTTTTTTCCTTTCTTGCAAGGTTTTCAAGAGAAGTTAATAATAGAAGACCCTCCTTTCAGGCACAGTCAAGTAGTAGCAGTCCAAATACCTGTCTCTCTTCTCTGCCTTTCTGACTTACTGAAACCAGCTGTAAACAGGAATGTCTTACTTGCCTCCATTTTTCTGGGAAGTGCAAATGAAGATGAGCTATTGCTGAGCTACTGAGTTTGTTCCAGCTTTCTCTGAACAGCTCCTTTGAGACCAATGAACCTCCACATGGTTACATTTCTGACTGTTAAGCCCTCCTTATCTCCAATCTGGGTAGCCCCTGCTTGTTTAAACACTTCCTGTAATGAGGCACATGTTGACATAAGCAGAGCCCAGCCTCCAGCTATTTCCCACTTGTAAGAATTAGGTTTAATACCCCTTTCATTGACATTTTCACTGTCGGCGGAGTTCATAATAGCAAAACAAAAATGAGCTGATACTTGTGCAGAGCTATAGGTGCTCACAGTACTTTACAAGCTTAAAAAGGAATATTTCCTGACTTGGGGAGCGTATCTCACTGAACCAGTTGGTTCTGAAAACCAAAGAGCTACTGCTTTTCAGTTCTTCATTCGTTATGGGTACAACTTTCAGGAGTGAGTAAGAAAACATTGTTCATTGTAGGACTGGAGCCTTATTCACAAATTTTTCAAATGCAGTATTGTCACCTGCTGGGGAAAAGAGGGCCAGCAGAGCACAGGGAGTGGGAAGGTAACTCTGGTGCTTTCTTCTGTTTCAAGTTGGGGTTTTGAGTTTTTTAGTGCTGTTGCTCACTGAAGTGTCTTAATAACTTTCTCTGGTTTCACTGGTAAGACCGTCAGTGATGGAGAGGCTAGGAGGAGGTAAGTAAGTCCCTCAGGAAGGTGAGCACCAGAAACTTAATCATTTTTTTCAGGAGCACAACAGGCCATGCAGGCAGGCAGGTGAACTAAGCATTTCTTACTGCTGTGCCTTATATGCTCTGATCTTAATAGGCATGAGGAAGATTCTTGGCACTGTGAGAAAAGCAAGACAGTCCAATTTCCTCCTCTGAGACTGACAAACTGCAGAAGGGAACGATTTAATCTTTCAGCCATAGTCCCCATCTTATTTCTCTTTGGTCTTCAAAATTACTGCAGGTGCAAACACTCCATATGTCAAGCTGTGGCTGATGTGTTCTGATGTGTTCTCTCCACACAGATTGAGAAGTTGCAAAATCAAATTGAAAAAGAGAAGCAAAGCAATCAAGATTTGGAAACCTTGAGTGAGGAGCTGATAAAAGATAAAGAGCAGCTACAAGTTGTCATGGAGACTCTAAAGGCCGACAAAGACAGACAGGTGAAAACTTCTCAAATGCAATATAAGAGCATGTGCTCTGTACTGGTAATTTAGTGATGCCTTTTAGAGCATGTGGTTCTCTTGTGGTTCTCTCTCATTCTTGTTCAAATCTAGGTTAAAGGCTTCTTCAAGTGTAAAAGCCCAGCATGTTTTGCTAATTTCTGGTCTTGTTACTATAAGGGGATCTTCAGGCTGTTATATGGACAGACCTTCCCCCCTGGGGGGAAAAAGCCCTTGGATCTTACTAAATGGAATACCAACTGGTTTTAGGATGTACAAATAAATCCCCATTTTATTGCTGAAGATTGGTTTTCTGCCACCTGTATGTTGTGATTGTTTTGTTTGAGATTCTTTAGCCACACAGCCTTTTTGCACTATTTAGAAAAGATGCTGAGAAAGCATTTATGTCTTCTGGGTTGATGTTTTTAGCACTGTGCTGCTTTCAGCTTTTAGCACTGTGCTGCAGTTCATGGACAATGCCTAGAAACCCTCTTATTACAGGTTTGTGCAAGTATCATCTGTATTAATTTGACAGATGAAGAAATACAGAGACAGATCATTAGAGACTGGTCTGTATTTAAATTTACTCTTGAGTTTTTGTGAAGATTAAATAACAAAATGTTTTACTTGTGTAGAGCTTTTCATCTTGAAGGATTTTTACCCAAACTTCTCCCTGGAAAACTGCACTTTATCACCAAAGTCTTACATTTCAGTTAGAACAAACACAGACTCTTTGTGGCAAGAATGAATGAATGCTTCGAAGGTAGAGCAGGAAGTAAAACCAGAAGTATCCTCAATTGTCAAAAAAGGGAAGTCTGTGATTTTTTCAGATCTAAGTCCTTTTGGTTTTTGTTCTCTGAAGGTCCTCTGACTACTTTCTTCTTCTTCCTCAGTCTTCTTGGCTAGTAGCAGGAATGCAGCATTATTTTTAATTTATTAAAATCATGGGTTACCAGAGGTAACAATTTTTCAATATTTTGGGTTCTTGTTTATAGTCAGAGTAATTTGTTGAGAAATTTGTCTTGGGTTAAATGGATATGGTTTTGTTAACAACTATCTGTCTGCTTTCAGACTAATTTGTACTGCACTTCTAAGGTAGATAAATAACATTTGCATGACTGTTTATGTAGATAAAGGACCTTAAGCAAGAAAATGATCACCTTAACCAAGTTGTCTTGTCCCTGAGACAAAGATCACAAGTGAGCAGCGAGGCAAGAGTGAAAGATATTGAAAAAGAGAACAAAATCCTTCATGAAACAGTTACTGAGACAAGTAGCAAACTGAGCAAGCTGGAATTTGAGAAGAAACAGTTGCAAAAGGATTTTGACCAGGTTAGAGAAAAGGTGGAAAGAGTGGAAGAAATGGAAAAAGAGCTCCACCGGCTGGAGAGGGAGAATGAACAGCTCACAAAAAAGGCAGCAGTGATGAAAATAGTGACCGAAAAAGTGGAAGTTCTTGAGCAGGAGAATGGTGATCTGGAAGTGGAAAATAGGAAACTAAGAAAATCCTTGGACACACTGCAGAATATTTCCATCCGGCTTGGGGACCTGGAAAGGGACAACAAGCAATTGGATGAAGAAAATCTGGAGCTTAGAAGAGTGGTAGAGACCATGAGATTTACCAGCACAAAAATGGCACAAATAGAAGCAGAAAATAAAGATTTGGAGAGGGAGAAAGAGGACTTGAGAAAGAATGTGGAAATGTTAAAAGCAATGAACAAGAAATCAGAGAGGCTGGAGCTAAGCTATCAGAGTGTCAACTCTGAAAACCAGAGACTGCAGCAAATTGTGGAGAACAGCAGTAAAAAGATCCAAGAGTTAGAAAAAGAAGTACAGGGAATGGAGAGTGAAAATCAAGTCCTCCAGAGGAACCTTGAGGAGCTAAAGGTTTCTGCCAAACGTCTAGAGAGGTTAGAAAAGGAAAACAAAGCCCTAGAGCAAGAAATGTCTCAGCTTGAAAAAGACAAAAAAATGTTAGAGAAAGAAACAAAACGGCTTTGGCAGCAAGTAGAGCTGAAAGATGCTATTTTGGATGATAGTACAGTAAAGTTGGCAGTTGCTGAGAAAGAAAACAAGACACTAGAAAAGGAAATCGCTCGATTCAGAGATTCATCTAGTAAACTGAAAGAGTTTGAAAAGAACAATAAAGATCTCCTAAAGCAAGTTACAATTGATAAAAGAACACTAGCTACATTGAGAGAGGTAAGCAAAAGAATTCTACTGGGTTGTATGATGCTATTTTTTTTTTCAGCTCAATGAAGTACCAAAGGGAGACACTTGTCCCTTAGGAAATCTTCACAGCCCAAACAGCCATCACTGGAAAGTGTTGCCTTGGAAAGTGTAACGTGCCAAAAACTGCAGGTTGTGCCGCGTTCCACTTTGTGTCCACAACACAGAGTCTCAAAATTGTGTCTTTTTGCATGCAGAATAAGGTTTTAAAACAGCTCCCACGTGGTGCCGTAAACCAAAGACTTTGATCCTTTGTCTAACCTTGTAACCACAAAATTGTTTGCGAAGTGAGGGCTCTAGCAGGGGAGATGGACTTTCAAGCCTAGAAATTAGAGCACTCGTTGAGGACACATTGTCTGTAATGAAACAGACAGGAACCATCCCAGCTGACCAACCTAAGCCTTTCCATAAGAGCTGCACCAGGTTTTTGCTTTACAGCTACCTACAATGTCTTTGCCCACAAGCTTCCCTGTTGAGAGAGAGCCTACTAAGCAGCAGTGATCTCTCCCAGCACCGAGCTTTGGGGCCTTGGCAATCTAAGGATGTGTGTGGTAGAACCTGACACTCTTACAAGTGGCCTATGAGCAGATTCAGGTTATTGCAGCTTGCTCTCATTGCCTGTCCTGGCTGCTGTTGTCCTGCCAGAAACAGGATTTCCTGTGAAAGAATCATTAAAAGGGAAAAGGTTTCTGTTGTTATTAGTTGAGTGAAATAAATAAGCTAAGCAAGACTAATGCAGTAAGCAATTACTTTAAGGTTTAATTTTATTTTTGTTTTTGGAACATTACTGTAATTTTGAGGAGGAGACATAAAGTCTAGCAGAAACACTCGAAACAGTCCCACATTATGTTTCTGTCCAACTTCCCTTAAAAATAAATAAAATAATACAATATCTGGTAAGGCTCCTTCTTAATCTTTTCCTTCTCAGACTTCTGCAAATTTCCAGTGATGCAGACCCATGCAGTAGCCCATCTTCTTTTCCTCAGTTACTTTCTACAGATTCTGCAGAAGGAGTTCATGGGTGTTGAAGGGACCTATTTACAGACCACTGGGCTAGCACTGACCTTAGCCATATGGTTTTTTCCCTTGCCATATGATTGAATGCATGGCTAAATTTGTGATATCAGAGGACTATTGAATGCCTACAGTTTAACAAAATATTTTTTTAAATCTTATTCTTGCTTCTGTTTGATATTCAGGATAATTTTTTTTTACTGGAAGTGCTATGGTATGTTTGTCTTTCAGAGAATTTTGAATGGTAGGGATCTTTGCACTTAGCTATGCACCAGAAATAATTTGTACTTTTTAGAAATGCAGGCTGGTATTATGTCTTCCCAGACCATTTCCACACAGACCACTTCTCTGGCAGAACAACAACGCATTGTCCCAATATATCTTCTGGTACAGGGCCATCAGGTCTCCTCCTTGTATGGCTTCCTTGCCGGATTCTGCTTTAGTTTCTTCCCAAAAAAACCTAAATGAAACCAGACTGCATCAGTAGATACCAGAATAAGTGACCAAGCTCTCTAGTCTCCAGGGCTGTCTTGTCTCTTACGCTATAATGTAGTTACACTTTTTTTATTTTGGGCAGTAATTTACCATATGTCAGAAACTCAGTGCATTATTCATTACTGACCCTGTTACCAAGTCCCTTGGTAATAACATCATAGCCATAATACCTCAGGAAACTTCCATACTGAAGTGCTGTTGCTCCTCTGTGTGTGCAGTGCTGGCAGGGCTTTTTGTCCTAGCAGAGAGCTGGGAACTCCCTCTGCTGGTGTGCCCTGCCCTGCACACATCCCTCTGTGCCACAGAGATGGAGTGTCCCCTGGCCTGCACACATTCCCTCTTCCAGCAGGCAGGCACAATGCCAGTGTTGGCAGAAGTAATTCAGTACAGTGAGAGAAACAAAAGCCAAAAGAAGCATTCAACAGATTTATTTCAAGTAACCTATAAATAAGAGCAGTCAGTTTAATTCTGCACTCATCTGTCACTGATGAAGAATTTTAGCTGACCTCGAAACTAGGATTTTATCCAATGACTTTTTCAGTACTCTTAAAGAAATACATAGTGCTGGATAATTAATCACCACCCTTTGCATAGCAACTAATCATGTTAATGCTGTTTCAGGATTTGGTCCTGGAGAAACTGAAGAGTCAACAGTTGTCTAGTGAGCTGGACAAACTGAGCCAGGAACTGGAGAAGATAGGATTGAACAAAGAGCTGCTGCTAGAGGATGATAATGGCAATGATGACACGTAAGGAAACTGAGATCTTCTAGGCATTTTCTTGACTTAGCCTAACTGAAGCCCTTTGCCTTCCTTTTTGTTTCTCATCTGTCTTCTTGCCACTACCCGTAACAATTTTGGACATAAACTACATTTTTCTGAGGCAAGCTTGGCAGTATACTGTAAGCTTTGCAAAACATTTTCTTGAGTGGAAGGAAATTCCATTTTCTCTCCCTGTGCTAGCAGTGTTACTACAGTTCCTCTGTACTCCCCAGCAGAGTAGCTGGGTAGCTATTTCAGTGTGTATTTCTCTTTGTGTTCTCTTTGACAAGTAAGAATAGTGTTTGTTAAATAATGTTTATCATTACTTCATGTAGTTGGTGATCCAGATACCTCTTAATGTAAACATAGATGTTGCCAAAGAAATTCCTGATGGCAAGGAATTCCTTTCTAAGTCCTATAGTAAGGAACAAAGCAAACCCCAACAACCCATGTGTATATAGGCTTCTTGGTAAGACCTAATTAGGGAAACATACCCATCTCATCGGAGTCTTTAGACTGTGGATTTTCCTCCTTGTCAGGAACGTTCAAAAGAGCCATGAGAAGAAATTCCTGTAATGTAATTAGGGGAAAAGAGAAAAACTTATTTTCTTTCAGGTTATGTAACTGTTTGATATTTCTGTAGAACCATGCTGGTGTTACCTCTATTAAAATGGATTGGTTTTCCAAAAGTGAGTTCCCTAAGTATAATATATCAGTAGCAATCTGCAGTAGTAGAGGAATAATTTTCCTGACAAAGCAAGCATATATAATTTAACATGTAGTGAGATTTGGAATGGGTGAAGGTGAAGTCTGCTATATAGGTGGTGGCTCATATCCTAGTGGCAGACATTGGAAAGCTGTTATCATATTTTTCAGAAAATACAAGGTTCTGGAAAGCAAAACTGATTCAGCATTAAAATCAACACTAGCTGTGAAAGAGGAAAAGATTGCAATGCTGGAAGCTCAAGTGAAAGACTTTCTGAACCTGAACCAGCAGTTACAGAATGATCTAAATATGGTAAGACATTAAGTGAATTTTAGTTGTTCACATTGCAGTTCTGCACGTTCACGTGTTTGGGGCTTTTTTTGATTTGGGTTTTGGGTTTTTCTGAAGAACAGGTTAGCTCTATCTGCTTCTCTCCATCCACATGCTTCCCAAGAACCATTTTTGACTGGACTGCCTTTTTTCGTCCCTTTCTGTATAATGACACCAAATTCATAAAAAAAGTTTGGGCTGAGGGCACATTAGGAGGGATTTTTTTTTTTGTAATTGCTCTTTGCAGTTCTGTTTTCCCATGTATTTTTCTATGGCATGGTCCTGTTTTTCTGCCTTGTTTAGTGGAAACATAAGCTGAGGAAGACCGCACTGGAAACATCTCACGTAAGAACAGCCTATTTGTTAGGTGATACTGAGCTTGAGTCAAAGGGCACCTGACTGCAGGCCAAGAGACATGGATTCTTCTGCCTGTCTGTGTCTCAGCTTCCCTGTCTGTGAAGTGTGGATAATGGTTGTGGAATCTCTGAAAGCCTGTACGCTGCAAGAGAGGAGCAGCATATTGCGTCATTGTTAATACATAATTCCGGTTCACTCAGTGTTGAAGGCTGTTGCTTGTTGGCTTTGTAGGTGAAGAAGGACTTTGATGCACTTATGCAGACTCAGCAGGATGGGCAGTGTGCTCAGAAGTCCCTGAGGTATTCAGCAGAGAAACTCATTCCCAACCAGCAAATGAATGAGAAATTGGAATCGGGGCACCAAGAGGCTACTGCAGAGCTGCTGAAACTGAAGGACAGGGCAATTGAACTGGAGAGGAATGTAAGCCTTCTCCTATTCCTCTTAACTCATAAATTCCTCTTGCGATCATGAGTGGGTCGCTGGAAACTGGATTTTGGAGTTTCAAAGAGAGGAATCTGGTGGGTTTTCTGAAGCACCCAAGTCTACCAAATTCCTTGAGTATCTCTGAGGACTACATGGGATTTAAATGCTTTATTTGTCTTGTGTTCCTCTTGTCCCATCTTTGCAGGGATTAATCCTGTGTATAGCAACTGTCCTACCTTCATTTAATGCCAGGAAGAGTTTGCTTTTGCACATTTGTTGCAGAATGATCATCACTAGTTGTTTCTCATCTTTGATAGGATTCCAGATGATCAGGACAGCTGTTTCTTTTCTTCCTGTCATCCCTTCAATGCCATCTCTCTTTCAGAATGCAGCCCTGCATACTGAGAAGCAGCTGCTTAAGGAACAACTAAAGCATTTGGAAACACAGAATGTCTCCTTCAACAATCAGATCCTGACACTACAGAAGCAAAATGTCTTCCTTCAGGAGCACAACACTGCCCTGCAGACGCAGACAGCCAAACTCCAGGTCAGGACAACTTTGTGCCTCTCTGCCAGAAGGCTGGATTTGATTGTAGCAGTGTTGAGAAGATGACAGCTAATAATACAATATTTGTGTTGGGAGGATGATGTAAAGATGTAAAGATGAGGCCCATAAGGTGGAGCTTGGTTGGAGGTCTGAATTTCTCCAAGCTAGGAGGGAAATTGGCTCTGCAGCTAATGTCAGGTAGCTATCTTCAGCAAGAAGGTGGTTATTTAGAGAGAATTTGTTAAAATCAATACAGGAAAATCCAGATGTGTTATTCCAGAAGCTGCACTTCAGAAATTAAAAAAATTTTGCTTTTTTTTTTTTTCCCCCTCTTTTTTGCTTTTTTTTTTTTTTCTTTTCCTGTTCATGCTGTGCCTGTGAAAGAGCTTGGAAGAAATGGAAAGAGAACACAAGTCAGCTCCCAAGAGGCATTGTAACAATGAGTTCCAATCACAGTTTTCAGACTTTCAGACAAAATGTCGTAATTTGCCAGTGGAAAAGATACTCTTAAAACTTACTTGAATTTTAAAAATAAAAACTTAGCTTGAGAAGGAGACCAGTTTTAAAGGACAACATTGGATAGCTCTTTTTTTGCGTGACTCTCACTTTTCAAGGTTTTCCTCTTGCACGTTCAGAGGTTTTTTGTTTGTTCTCTAATTATTTCTCACTTGTAATTGAATTATAGTAGCAACATATAAAACCAATGCACTACCTATCTACTGAAACCAGACCTGTTAGGAGTACTGCTCACATACACGGTGTTAGGAGTATTGTTCACATCCAGTTAATATTTTTAAGTCTGCGTAAACTTAAGTTTCATTACTTATACACAAATATGGGATAACTTTTGACTTTGATCATGATTGTCAGAGATGCAGTTGACTTGCAAGTATTCCAGCTCATCTTGGTCTTCAGGCTCAAGAGCTTCTAGTAAAAGTGGTTTTTCAGTTTGGAGGTTATTGTGATAATTTTCATGCTGTTGATAGCATGGCTTTATGTGGTGCATACTACCAGCAGTAATACCAAAATGAAGCCAAATTGTCCGCAGATATCTTAAGTCTACAAGGCAGTGGATGCATTCTTGACTAACTCTGTAGGGATATAGGGTGCTTCAGAATGTTTGTTGTACGTACCGGTAGATATGAATAAGTAATACTTACTTTTTATTTGAGAAACTTTAGGTAGAAAATTCAACTCTAAGCTCCCAGAGTGCTTCACTGATGGCGCAGAATGCTTTACTCCAAAATCAGCAGACAGCCAAGGAGAATGAGAATGAAAATCTGCTGAAACAGAAGGAGCAGCTGAAAGCTGAGTATGAGTCGTTGCTTCAGGACCATGAACACCTTGCTTCGCTGCATGAACGGCAGTCTGCAGAGTATGAGAGGCTAATAAACCAGCACAGCTGCCTGAAAACTTTACACAAAAACCTGGATCTGGAGCACAAAGGTCTGGGTGAGAGGTACGCTCACTGCTCCAGGGGTATAGTAGCCAGAATGCACCCATGTTACAATTTTAACCTTAAATGTCTCCAATTACAAACAGAAATTACAAAGTTGTTTCCCTGAAAAAGTGGCTACTCATTCTTGCTGTTGTTAGGAGATTAGCTGAAAATATTTGCAAAGCTCTAGATTTTAGATCTCTAAAGGTGGCAGACCAGAAATGACCCTGGTGATATTTAGCAAACACAGGCTTGAATCTTGGGGATGCTTTGTCAGAAGTAGCTTAAATGCTTCTTCCTATGTTTAAGGATTTGTGCTATAACAACACACAGCCTTAAAAAGATGCTCCCAGTTATACCATATGGGGTGTCTCTCCTAGTCATAGTCTGCAAGTCACCTAGGTCATTACCCATGTGTGAGTCGTATGTATCTTGAGAAATTTAAGTCATTGAAGCATGTGGCATCATGTCAAAGGAGGCTCTCTGAAGAAAGCTATATTGACCTAGCTATGAAATAGTGGCATATCATTTCTTTTCTTCTAGTTCTCATAATCTAAAGATTGTGCTTCAAGAAGCCCTTCAGCTGAATTAGGAAATCAGCAGTCTGGTTTTTGTTTAGTTTCTAAGTCACTGTCATTTTCTGACAATTGTGTGTGAACTGAAAAATATACATAATGTACTATTACATAAATGCCCCTCTACCTACCTCTCAACATTTTTCTTACACATTTCAGTGGTTTTCCTCAAAACACTTAACATTTAGGTTTAATTTCTATGCAAGATCATGAGTTGGGTTCTGAGCAACTCAGTGGTAATCCTTGATGGCGGACTGAAAATGGATGCTAAATTTTTCTTTCCCAAAGACAAGGAGCTGGCCTATACAATGTGCAGCAGGTTTTTATAAAGTACAGAAATAAACCTGTTGTGATTAAAATATCCACTGGGGCTGCGTGACAGGACAGCTGCTTGGCTGTTGGCTAAATGAGCTGTAAGTGATTACACAGACAGTGTTCCTGCTTACCAAGTCTCTCTCAGCCTGATTAAATGGTTCTCATTGATTCAGGCTTTGCTTGAGATTACTACACTGCAGTGTGTTAAGGCAGTTTGCTGTGTTCCTTCTTTGCTTGACAAGTACCAAATGCTACACAGCTCTAGCCTAAGGAAAAAGTGTTTTTCAAAGAACAGGTTATATCTGTAGTGGTAAGTGCTTGGACCACCACTGTAATCGTTAACAATTTGCACTCTGTTTCTGAGATGCGACTGCTTGTGAGAGATGTTGCAGGTGAGCAGATGGTGGCCTTCTCTATATTCAAAACAGCTTGAGTTTGGCATTTTTAAGAGTGCAGTATCCTCCTCAGCAGATCAGTCTTAAAAGATACTTATCAAGATGATTTTTCCAAGGACTCCATTTGGCTGTCAGCAAAGAAGCCACAAGCCACTTTTTTTAATGCATGTTGTGTTCTCCAGCCATCATGTGCTATGCAGTTCAGCTGACTGAGGGAACAGGGGGGAGAAAGTTCAAAAATCAGCTATAAGAAAACTTTTCATATGTTACTTTAAAGCATTTAACTGCTAAGATGGAGTATTTCACTTTCAAATTCAGCTAGAATGCACCACCTGCTAAACTTTCTCCAGAGCAGCTCAGTGCATCCAATAAGTTTTCTTGAGCAGTTTTCAGGAGGTGGGTTTTGCTTGTCACAACAAGGTAATTGGTTTTCCAGCAGCACTGTAATCAGTTCTGCTGCTTAAGGCAGGATTGCACTTCTGCACAAACCTATGACTGCAGCTTGTCTAGAAAAATTCACAGCATCTTTAGTTAGCTTGTGGACACCCAACACTGTGTACAGCCAAGGTCCCCAAGGTTTGTGTAGTTTACTCTGCTACATTCTAACCACAGAATATTTTCTGCACCTGAACAAACTTAATTAAACATCTCTTGGTTCTTTCTGCACTGTATTAGCACGGCAGTGGGGCTTTAATAATGGGTTGTGTGTAACTGCAGTGAAATGGCCTGTCATAGCCCAGCAAACCACAGACGTGGGTTTGGCTTAGCAAGAAAAGGAGAGTTAGTATGTTAGGGTCATTTACCAATAAGAGCAGGTTTTTGACTTTTTGGTGTTTGGCTGACCATCTCAGTGGACAGAGAAAGGGTGGCCTCTTCTGCTGCATTTTAAAAATTGCTTTACATATTGCACATTACTAAGGGAACGTAATAACTTTCTAGCTACAATTGATTAACAGATCCCTGAGCATTTCCCTGTGGCTTACTCTGGAGAAGTCTAATGCTGCAGAGACACTGGAAAAAGAATCCCTGCTGTGGAGGGTTACGTATTGCAGGGAGTTGTATTATTATGTTACCAGTGCTGCCTGGGTTCCTTTTGCCACATGCTTTTTATCATAGCTGAGCGTTTTCAAAGTTTCCTCAGTCACAAATACCTTACCCACAGTATTTCTCTAAGAAAGCAGCAGAAAGAACAAAAGCCAAACCAAGTAAAGAGGAATATGATTGTTCAGTTCTAGGCGTGGATTGTGTCAGAGCCAAAGTGGATGCTATATTCATGTATAAGAAAATCTTTTTAAAAAACTTCTGTCCAAGAGCCTGCTGCTTAAAAAAGTGAAATGAGCATGAGTGTTGAATAGTCTACAGGAAGTCCACCAGTCCCTGGTGGTAGAGCTTGTCAGGTTGCACAGACTGTACTCAAATTGTAGACTCCATGCTGAATCTGGACTACAAGAAAATTTTGCCTGGGGATTTCATTAGGGCACTGGAGGTGCAGAATCACTTGCATTTTTGCAGACAGTCTCCTCTTTCTTACCTTTCACCTCACAACTAGGGGAGCCTGTGGTCTACCTCAGGCTCCATGCGGCAGCATGTGGTGCCGGGCCAGGCTGGTAATACTGGACCAGTATAAACTGCTTCCCTCTAAGCAGCCCTCTTGAAAACATAGAGGGCTTGGATAAAAATGAGCAAGAGTAGCCCTATCATACAGAAAGAGCAAAAGAATTTACAGCACAGTTTCTGCAGAGGCAGCCATGGTAATCTCTGCCAAAGGGCTGACTGTGGAGTTTGTCTTCTCAGACTCTGGATTGGCACACGGTCTGTCTAAAATGCTTCTTGGAGCTGGATGTGAAACCTTCCTCTGCTTTCAGTTTCTTCAATTTGTGGTACGGACATTGAATTTGAAATGTCCCGGAGCTGAATGAGGGAAGAAGACAAATAAATAAGGTTAATTAAACTCTACTGCTGTTACTGGGAATGAATAGCATAAAGCAGCTTTTGTCTGGGAGACAGGTACTTATTCTGTGTGGCCCTTCAATGGACTGGAATTTGGGACAGGCTGTAATTTGACCCTGGGATGAAGGGAATGGTAGCCTGAAAGAAAAACAAGTTGGCAGGAGTCAGTGTATTTGGTGCTGTCTGCTGGTTTTGGTTTTGCTTTGAAGTTTTCATGACTGCAGAGTAACTGTGCCCTGCATTCATCTCTGCTGGCATGAGAGTCACAGAAAGATGATGCTTGTTCTCTTCAGCTTCTTAAGCAATGCTGCATCTTCCACCCAGTTTCTGTTTTAAAATTGCTTAGAAGAATATTTCTCTCTTACTGACACAAATGTATCTGGTATTTCAGGGCAATATCCTTTTATCATAGTCACTGAAAAATGTTCTGTTGACTTCTGACATTTACTGCACCAGTGTCCCCAGTGGCCTCTGCTGGTGTGTGTATTTGGGCACAGATCCTGATAGAGGCCACCAGAGGAAAAAAAAATCTGGAAACAGTTTGCTGTTTTGTGAGGTGATCTCAATCCACCTCGTTCTTCACAGCATTTTCTGAGTGCAGGTGGTGTAGCATCTCAGGGAGACTGAGCCTGCCTAATCAATGCCTGTGCCAAATATCAGGGGAGTTGTTCCACACCTCTATTACTTTAGCATTCCAGAGATCAAAATTAAAGACAAGAGTTGATGGCATCAGTCCTCTGTCTCTACCCATCTCGCTACTCTGAATGGTTTATGCACAAGTTACATAAACCAAATAACATTGGAAGCCTGGATGTGGACACCAGTTTTCCTCTTGTATTTCTCACTAGTGAACAAGTAGAGCCACTAAAGGAGCTGAGTCAGCCCCTACTTAAAGGTGTTTTGCTGTCAATTCACTGATACTCACCTCATCATCTGTTTGGAATATGCAGGAGATTAGTAGCTGTGCAGGATGCTATTTACCTATGCATGTAACCTAAATATGCATTAGGTTGTTGCCTGATAAACTCTTGCTCATTGCTTTGCTGTCTTGTTTCTTTTTGGCTGCTGCTTTCTAATCAGGTTTTTGACACTTACCACTGTCAATTATTAGTGAATGGGATTCCAGTTTAATGGTGCAGTTTCCACTTCCACTCACTTTGCAAAATCTGCTTTTTACCAAGTTACCAGAACCTGGAATTAAAGTAAGATTCTGGCAGTTGCGTTCCAGTTTTCATAGAAAAGTGCACTTCTTTCCCTTTCTTTTTCCTAAAGCCCTCTCTGCTGATTTGTGTATTAAGTTGAATTTTTATGCATAATGTGGAATTCTTCAGCCTTGGTAGATGTTTAGCCACACAAATGTAGATGAAACCAGGCAGGAAATAAGAATACTTTCTGGTCACTGTGGTATTACCTATTAAAAACCTTGACCCAGAGGAATAAAAATGTTTAAATGAAAGCTGAGGGTATGCTACTCTTCCTTTTGCAGGTACAACAGTTTAATGAAACACAAGGGAGAATTGGAAGAGTTGGAATTAGTTTTAAAAACTGAAAGAGAGGTTCTGCAACAAGAGAGAAGATCAAATGCAATAACCACTGGGGAAAATCAGAAGCTAAGGGAGGAACTGGACAGGTATGGTTCCTTTCCTAAATTCTTGTCATTAAAGTCAGTTATGCAAAACACAGTTGTATTGATGTAGCTCTGAAATACCTTCATATATTATCTGGGTTTTTTTCTCAATTTCTGTCTTGCTATCCGAGCTCTCCAGAGGTTTCCTCAAGTTTGCTGTTTCTAACTCAGGTTCTCAGCGACAAAGGAAGATATTGTGTAATGTTGATTGCAGTGCTGATAGAGAGCCAGGCTTATGTTACCTGTCAGCAGATACAGAATGTAATCTATTTAGTTATTTAATTGTATGCCTTCATGATTTGTAGATGTTTTTAGATTTACCGAAAGGTGTAAAAGAATGCCACAGTATCATCTTACAAAACTACAGTGTTTCACACTTCAGGACACTTAAATCCTCATATTTCATGCATCAGGAAAAAAATAAATGTGCCAAATAGAGCTGGCTTTGTATACAAATGCTCTTACATACATTGTGCCTCAGAAATGTTTGGTGTGTTTCTTATGTATTGAGGAAGAAGCAGTCTTATTTTTCATGTATTTTCCTTTCAGTTCTTTTGTAGATTTGAAATTTTTTATAATCTTATCACTTCTTAATAAAATTTTATTATATGCTTAGAATAAAAATGCCCTTAGGAGTTAGTCTTCGTAACTGTGTTTGATTTAGTGAGAGCTGCAAACTGATGGTGTGACCTTTGAATGTGAGGTCCTTTTTGTGAAGCGTCCTTCATAAGCCTGCTGACTTCTTCATGTTTAGGGTGAATTTCATGCACAATCAACTAAAGGCAGAGTATGAAGGACTGCATTCACACACTAAAGAGCTGAAAACTTCCTTGAACAACTCTCAGCTGGAGTTGAATCGCTGGCAAGCTCGTTACGATGAGCTGAAAGAACAGCACCAGTCCATGGATATTTCTCTGACCAAGCTGGATAACCACTGTGAGGTGAGTAGCTGTAGATATGCAGCTACTGCTGCATTCCTGTTACAGACCTGACATTCACTGTGTGAGGCTTTTGACGTGCTTTATATGGAAGGTCAAAGTATATAACAACCCCCATACACTTTGAAGTTTATAGATTTGTATCCCAGGTTGCCATGCTGTTGTGTTAGCTTGATTATGGGGGACTCCAGGGAAGCCAGGTGCAGAGCAGAGATTAACTTGTCTTGTTTAACAGCTGCTGTCGCGTCTAAAGGGAAATCTGGAAGAAGAAAACCATCATCTCCTGAGTCAGATTCAGATGCTGAGCCAGCAGAATCAGATGTTACTGGAGCAGAACATGGAGAGCAAGGAGCAGTATCATGAAGAACAGAAACAATACATGTAAGAAAAAAGAGATTTTAATAGTATAACCTAAAAAAGTAACATAGACAAACATAGAATACAAATCACCTATCAGGAGTAAAAGGGCAGGCAGTGGAATGAGAGGTCTTCTTGATATCTGGCTGGAAAAGAGGGTGTTGGGTAGGAGATAAGTGGAACGGGAGAAGGCACAAAATTTCTTTGCATTGCATTACTACAAAGGGATGTTCATAAGACACCTGGGCAAGCACAGCTCTTTAAAAATAATACAGATGAACCTGTGCAGAAAATTTAGTTAGAAAAGATGGAATGCTATACCCAGTGGTATTTCTCAAAGAAGATGAATTTTGAAAAGTTTGGAAAGGGTTCGAAGATTTTAGAAAACAGCTGAGTTGCAACAAAAAATTAGTCTTAGGAGAGGCAATTTATATTTAGGTTCCTGAAGAATGGTGAATATTCGTACTCCTCTTGTTTTTGTAATTTGCATTTCAAGAAATAGGCACTTTGATGTTGTCTTTAAGGATGCAGGTATCAATATACATTGCTGTGTCCTTCGTGCACAGGGTGACAGGCTGAAGTGAGATACCCTGTTTAAAGATGCTGTTCATTTATAAAGAATCCTGTTTTCACTGCAGTGAATTTCTCTTGTAGGTACAAAAGAAGGAAGAAAAGTGTTCTTAGTCCCACGAATTTTAGTTAAAGCACATCAGGATGTTGTGGGAGTTACTGAGTTGAGTTTTCTATCAGTACCGGTTGAAATGTTAGAAATTGTCTGCTGAAATTGACTGTACAGTTCAAATATTCTCTAATGTTTTTATCCTGGTGTCTGACAGTTCTGTGATGGAGATACATTTGACTACTAATCGAATGAAAGTAAGATTTGCTAACTTTCATAGCAAATCCATAAGATTTACTAACTTTTATTGACCTGCATATGTTAATAAAATAATGAGTAAAAAATACAGTTAACACCCACCAAACAAACTCTGCCTTAGCTATTAGTGAATAATGTAGTACCACTATCTACTGTTCTTTCACCTGTCATGCTTATTGCATAAAAATCACCTATCAGCAAGGTTGGTAGACTTTTGCATTTGCCATCTCTAAACAGACTGTGAGTGAGCTCAGTAGGATTCTGAAGGTTCAACATAGGAAGGTATTTCAGTCTCTTTGCTCTCTTGGTGGCTTTTGGTGGTCAATTTTTTGATTATGCTTAATTTCATACAGATGATTCAGAATATGCTTTTCCCCCCTCACAGTGATAAATTGAATGCCTTGAGGAGACACAAGGAAAAACTTGAGGAGAAGATAATGGATCAGTACAAGTTCTATGATCCTGCTCCAAAAAAGTACGTCCCACATGGGTTCAGTTGTGCAGTTGTACAGATCTGTGAGGGAGAGAAGGGCTTTCCATAACTAGGGATAACAGAAACTTCATCTGAAGTAAGGGTGGTGTCACCTCCACTTGTCTCTTCACTCTCACGCTGCAAGCTATTCCCTGAAGCAGCAGGTTGTGTTAACGTAGAGCACAGGGCCTCATGTGGGCCCCTCTGTATTAACACAGGAATCTGAAACAAAACTAACTGGGAAAGAGCCACTTGGGTCCCAGTGTGGTGACTAAGCAGCACTAGGAGCTTCCAGAGCTGCTCTTTGAAAGGGGATAAGCAGCCTGTTGGAGAGAAAGGACTTTAAAAATTACATTAAGAAAAAAAGAGCCTAGCTAATTCCACCATACGTAGTTCTGACTGATAGCCTTAGCAAAGAGGGGGGATTCAATTCAACTTCAAAGCAGCTCTCATTACTTTCCCCAGTCTTTTCCTGTGATAAGAGTTTTTCACACTGTAAGTATGTCTTGTGTGGGTCCATATGTGTAGTTTAGATTTCTGTCAGAGGGAACAGTTGCCTTTCTCACATTTCTCATGCTGAAGAAGTATTTCTGTAAAGTAATTTTGACTTTGGGAGAGAAATGGATCTCAAGTGCTGTGAAATTCATGCTGCATTTTTTGAACCAATTCATGATGGTAAACAAATAATGTAGGATGGCTTGATGGCTATAGCACAGCTGTCAACTTCTTGGGGGGGTATTTCTTGTAGCATTTTCTGAATTCCATTCACAAAACCTGCTTTATCAGGAAAAACCCCTGGATTGGAGCCAGAGCCTTAGTCAAACTAATCAAGCCAAAGAAGGAGACTACAAGGGAGCGGTTGAAACCAGCAGCAGAAAGTCCCACGTGGCATTCTGAATCCCCAGAAACAGTAAACTCTCCATCTGCCTCCCAAAAATTGAAACATCAACACGAGGCTCAGGATAATACCTCTCAAGGGTCAAACCCTGTGGAAGAAAGAGAGAACCCTGGGGGTTCTTCAAGCAAAGGTAAGGAATGCCCAGCCTGAATGCTTAGGCTGAAATGTTTTTTAAAATATTTAATATATATAGGATATGTTAATACTCAATCACATTATATTTTGTCTTTTCTTTTTTTTTTAGTACAATAAAAGTTGTATTATGCATAAAACCATAAATTCAAAATTTAAGTAAACTCTAGAAGGTATTAGGTTTGGTTTGGTTTTAGTTGGCTTTCTTCCTTTTATCTAGAACTTCTCCTTTCAGCTTTTGTATAAAGTTTCTTGGTTTGCCCAGACGTATTGCACATTACTGAATAAGTTGGTTGAAATATTTATTTTACTGGGGTTTTGCAGTAAAGCAGTTTAAAGCTGGATCATGGAATAGTGTGTGGTTCAGGAGCCGCTGCTCCTCCGAGGGGCACAAGCTGGCTGACAGCCACTGCCAGCAGGTGGTGCACGTGCAGAACAAATAACCAATTAATTGTAAATAACCAGTTTATCATAACCTGGTGATTTTGGAGGATGATACTGTGTTTTGACTTGGAATCAAACTAGGAATTTCTTCATGTAAAATCATGAAATTTTTTTTTTTGGTACACTAAGGGAAGTGTAAGGAAGATAGAATGATTTTCTGTTTAGCTAGTTTATACAGTAAATCAGGTGTTTGTAATTATGGGAAATTTAAAAGGAAGTTCCTCAAAATAAATACTCTGGTAATATATTTATTAAATATTAAAGGTAGTATATACATCTCTCAAGCTTTGTTTATTCTACTGAGACCATTTCTGTCAGCTTCCATATATAGATTGTTGTCCTCCAGGAATACTTTAAAAGAAGCAATTTTGAAATTAATACTTGAATAATAATTCCTGTCTTCCCACTGTGGAGTGTGGGAAACAGAAGGGGAGCAGCTGAGAAAAACAGAACTCTTGTTATAAACTACTGCAAGTATCTGTCTGTCTAAAGGTTTTGTTTTGATTGGGTAAAGCCATTTTGCCATTCTAATTCTTTTGAGGTCATTTATTCACTTAAAATAAAACCACATGTTTTATGGAATAAGATCATCCATATGATTCCAAGAGATGTTAAGAGTTTAACATGCATCCCAAGTTCAACATGGGAAGTTGGGCTTGGGTTTCCAAAGCGCAGGGTCCTTGTGGAGTGCCAGAGATAACACAAAGTCTCTGGGGCTTCATTTGATGTTACATTAAACACACTTACACGAGATGAGGGTCATCAGTATTAAAGCCTAGAAGACATGTAGGAAATTTGAGTAACATGCACACCTATTTAATTTTATATTATTAAGTAAAACCAGTAATTTCTTAATGGATTTGTTTAAATTTTATGTGTGTATTAATCTATGCCTTAATCTGCGTCAGATTAGGTATGATTAAGTATGCATTCATCAGTCCTCGTTATAGGTGTTATTTAGCCTTTTTCGGTTTTACTGGTTGTGTAGTCTTTAATCTGTGTTAAGACATTCTAAGTTTTATTTATAAGGCTTTTTTTTTTACTTTTTTTTTTTTCTTCTTCTTTTTGGGATACCTGGGTGATAACAATTTAGCTGCACAGCGCAAAAAGATTGCCTTTTTGAGAAGCAAAAGCAAGGATAAAGAAAAGTCTCCTAAGTCTCCATCGAATCATCAGTCTTTCTCTAATCGGCTCCGGTTCTGGTCTTCTTCCGACATCCCATCCTCTCCTAATGAAACTCTTTCTTTCCCGGAACTGGGAGTTTTCTAACACCTTTTCTGTAGCATTTATCTTCATTTATTTCTGACAAATGTTTAAAAAAAAAAAAAAAAAAAAAATCCCACATGCCGTAAAAGAACACACACATTGATAGAAACACTCAGCATGTCTATACAATACTCTAAATACAAGCAAAGATTAGTGAACATGGACTTAAGTTTTCCTGTAGAAGATGAATCATTATTGCACACTGTGGATCATTTCTTCAATGCAGCACATTTTTAGGGGACCTCATGGCATACAGTTTGCGTATGTATATTGGCTGTGGTGAACGTTGTAAGTAAGTGAAGTTGCTGTTTGCTTCCATATTTTCTTGCAGTCATGTACTTGCATCGTGTCTAGTTAAAGTGTTGAACTGACCTGCTGTTGCTATGCTTTCTACAGTGTTGTAGTCCTACCAAAATACAAATACAATCTCAAATTCCAGAGATTTTTCCAATAGTCTCTGCTACTAAATGATTAAAAAAGGCAGATTTTTTAACATCTTTGTCTGCTTTCAAATAGTGTAGCTTTGAATATAGAGTGGAAGCTAGTGGAAAGATTATTCTCAGCCAAGTATCTTGATGCTTACATTCAAACCTCATACTTAGTAAGGTTTTATACTTCCAACTCTTGAAAATTTGTCTTGAATTGAGTTGATGTTTTGATTTCTGCTGCTTCAGTTTCAACAGATTTTTTTGGAAGAAGAAAGTAGATTTTTTTCTCTTAAGATGGGGAATAACCTTCATCATTAATCCATTCCCAGAATTGTTGTTGCCTTATAGTCATGACCTGGTGGCTTCTGAAATGAATGTGCAGGTGCAATTCCCACTCTATTAGAGAGTTGGATGCAGCACAGGCAGTGTGCAATGGGGAGCTCAGCAGAGAGGCCCAAAGAGCTCGTCTCCCTTCTCACTCTGAGAATTGTCCCTCACTGGCACGACCAGGGACTCTGGCAGAACAGCCTGTTGCTGCTCATTTTGGGATTTGTAGAGAGCGTTTTCCTCCAGAGCAGTTAATATTTTTGGCATCCATGGAAGATGTTAAGTGCATCTACAAGGTCAATTAGAAATACAGATTTGCATGTGAAGCTTTAGCCAGTAATTGCCCCTGCAGGCATGGCATAAGCTTCAGTTCTGAGAGCAAGTGCCAGCCCTGTGTTGTGGATCCCACGCAGACTGGGAAAAAACCTTGTTCCTGAGGTCAGCTTCCAGGGGCCACCTAAGATGACAGAACCTTGGTCCATTTGTCTAATACAACTTTGCAGCTGCTCTGTGCTTCGAACTGTCTGTCCATTTTCTCTGCAACTTGTTTATTTTGACTGACTGCTGTGTTTTCAGCATTTAGTTTCTACTACTTAAGCAAGTGTTCCATAGAAATATATAGAGTTCTAGAATCTTGCATCTCATTAAGTGTTGTTTCTGTAGTAAATTCTTTAAATTTTCTTCTATGTGTGCCTTAAAGCATTACATTCACATTACAAGAAATTAATTAACCTGCCTCATAACTAGAAAAGATTTTTTCAGATTTCTTAATATAAGTAATATTCTAGTGGACAGTTTTTGCTGTGCTCCTGTAAGATCCCATGAACTCCACTTAAAAATCATTGCACCAGAACATCATAAGAGCAGAGTTCCAACCTTGTAAAGACTGAGCTCTTACCCACAGCAAAGATCTAAACCTGAAAGCAGCTAGCTTAGTGCATGGATCATGCTAGGTAATTTTCAAATCAGCATTATTTTTCTTTGAGTAAGAGCATGAATACTGTCACTTTCCTTATTCTATTTTATTACTGAAGTAAGTGCTTATAAAATGTACCTACAAGGAATACTGTTATGGGAATTTCACACCTCACTTATCTTTTCTGGATTCATGTCTTTGCTCCTTTTCTTCCTCCTTTCACAGTAATTGTTGCATGTATAATATCAGCCCTCCCACCAGCACTAAGCAGCCCTTGTCACTCCCACACTTTACAGAGAGCACACATGATTGACAAGCTGGTGGCAGAAATTTCCTATCCACTCCTGAACTGTTTATGGAAAAGCTTGCCAAACTAGCGCCTCTGTTGTGCAGTTTCTTTGTGCCTGCTTGTCATGTTTGTATGGGCAGATAAATACAAATCCCCTAACGCTATTTTTTTCATTGAATCGTATTCATTTACCTCTCTTCCCATCAGTGCTAATGGACCTAAAGCAAAAAAGGAATTCCCATCACGGAGGCAGCAATGATAATGTTGAAATCTCAGCAGACTCTGCAACAAGACCCTGCTGTGTGGAAATGGGTCCCAGGACTTACTCAACCTCAGCTATTCACCTGCACACTTCCACCCCCATCTCCAGGCTCCAGAGCAAACCAAAAGGTGTGTGTGCTTTTGATATACCAGCTGTTAGTGCCAGTCAGGCTGCTTCATAGTTTCTGCAAGGCTGCTGGTGGCATTCAAGTACAAAACCAGAGCACCAGTATTTTCACTCCTACTTTATCTGCTTAATGGTTTAGTTAGTCAGATACAGGGTTTATTCACTCTTGTAGTGTCATCAACTTGACAGACCACATTTGAATGTCAGTTCTTCCATGATTCCCTGCCCAGTGGTTAGAAAGTGGCTCTCTAAAACCCTTTTGATCACCTCGGTCTTCTATACTGCTAGAATGCACTGGAGACTGACCTGGAGGATTAACATTTCGTGTTCAATTGGCCTTTGAAAATTCATGTTCTTTTCCAGGCTATAATTCAGAAGATAATCTATGTGAACAGTCCCCAGAGGTGGAGTTTGCAAGCACCAGACAGCATGGTAAGCTTGTAGCATATATGAATGTTTAAATAGCTACATTAAGACTTGTTTATTGCATCCAGGTGAATTGTCCTGGAGTATCTTAATTTAATTAACATAATAGAAGGAAGTGTAGTAATGCAGTACCATTTTGGGAATGTGAGTCTAAGTTCTTCTGGTCTTCCACTGAAGCTTTTAATGGATGCTTTGCCAAAATAAATTTTCAAAACAATGCTGAGGTTGAGGCAAGTTGCTTTGCCTCAGCAACAAACCTTTTCATGTATGTCCTACAGATTTGTTGCTGATTTTTCTGGACAATGTTTAATTCCTTCCTTAAGGGAGTGAATCAGCAAAAAGCAAGTTTTGGTGTGGGGCTTGTGGATGCACTGTTGAAGGAGCAGCACTGCCTGTTGAGAGATTTGTGGAAGGCTTAATTTGCAGGCTGGCTACCAGCTCCTTCCAAAGAAAACTGAGAAAGGGACAGCAACTTATTTTTGGGCTTTTTCAGTATCTGCATTACTTTATATTTGCTGTAAAAACTAAACCCAGAACATATTTCTTTGTGCAAAAAATGAGGTAAACAAGATGGATCCTAAACAACTTGGAAAATTAAAATGGTTTCTACTCTGTCCAGATTTTGGCATCCTCTGTATATGTTGTTAATATTTTCAAAGTAACTTACTTGCACAGGTGCTATTTTCAGAAGGCAGACTGTAGCCAAGTCTTTTAGAGAATCAGAGGAACTTAAGATCTGTTTGTTCAATGCTTGATTTGTGTTTTTCAGTGTCCAGGCCAAACAGTTTAGAGAGCAGTAGGAACGCTTCCAGCAGTAGTTCACCTCTCAATTTGAAAGGTAAAGCTTTTACAGCTGAGTTGTGACAAATAGGAAATGAAATTCCTTGAAACTGTGCGTAAAATGCCTTTTTTCTTCCAATTAATTTTGAAGACTGTTGTTTTGAAATGGTAGTGATTATGCAATCTGTGCATGGCTGTCTTGGGAATCAAAACTGCTGGCAAGAAGTATTTTTCTAAGATTGATTCTGGCAAGGGGTGGCTTTTAAGGCAGGCAGTCTGGTTTTGCATCAGTCTGACTGGCATAATATTGTGGGAAATATCAGGCCACTCTTAGACTCTTTACAACAAAAGGTCTCTGTGGTTCTTGCTCTGTACACAGCTTATGTATGGAATCAGTGTGCTTTGGAGATTTGCTTTTGCTGAAATTGTGCATCCTTGAAGGATGCCAGGAGACCTGACGCTGGAAAAATCCACCTTCGGCTTTCCTGCTGTCAGGTTCTGGCTCTCAGATCACACGGCCAAGACTGGGAGATCTTCCAGTGACACACAGGTTGTAAAGAGGCCCCCTGGTATTATCTTATAATAAGGCTAATAAAAGGCTTATTAACCCCTGGTGCTGTTCTTACTCTTTGAAGAAGTAGTTGTGCTTGTTAAAGGTGTTGTAAGACATTGACTAGTCTTGATTTTTCTAAGTTCTGATTGCTTTGAGTTTTGTAGGAGAAGAAAGTAAAGTAAAAAATGCCATCCAGTCTGTGTGTAAATGGCCCTGGACGATGAAGTTCCTACTGCATTGTGAAATCTACTAAAATTAAGGCAGAGCAGTGTCATAATGATATTTGTACTTCTCCTCAGGTTCCTTAGACCATATCCATGGTAGAACTGAGAGCCTCAGCAGTGAAGATACGGTGCCAAGCAGAGAGGCACCAGCCTTGCTCCGGGACACCTATTCCCTTCACTCTGCTGCTGCCTTCTTAAGCCCTAGCAGCAGACACGAGTCCTCCTCCCACCGGAATGGTTTGATCTCTTGTGAGATGCCTCAGAAGAGCAATCCATCTCAGTCTTACGCAGGCAGGCAACGGTCTGCCTCACCTGGCAGCGAGATGGTAACTTTGGAAGAGTTCTTGGAAGAGAGCAACAGGCTGTCTCTACAAAGTGTAAGTAAATAGAGCTAGATAGCTCATTTCAGATGTTAAAAAACTATTCAAAGCTCATTCAGGAGGATGAGGGGCATAGGGAGACAAGGAGATACAAACTGCTCCTCGTTTGTGTGAGTACTATTGAATCTTGCAAAATAAATGAAACAGTTTCAATAACTAAGGCAAGATTAGCTTTCACATAGCCCTCTGCTAATTTATTTTGGTGTATCTGCTATGGTAAATCAGGCAGATAATTCACTGCAAGTACCGCGTATTGGATTGCTGTGGCTTTTTGCTAGCAAATGCTTGTGGTCAAGGTTTTGTATGATATCGTCAGTTCTCACCTCCAGGTATTTTTATTTATGAACTGATTTTCTGTGTGATTTTTAGCTGCTAAATCTGTAATTAGAAATGAAACTATTAGTTTTCAACTGAAGTGCAAAATACGCAGTTGTTAAAACCATCTCTTAGTCTGAAAATATTAGTGCATTTAAGAGAGAATATTTCTCTTGTGGAAGGAAGTTCTTGATGCTTTTACCATGCTGCATGTTGGTGTGTTGACTGGCACTGCCCTGTTCAATGGCTGCAACAATATGTCGTTGATTGAAGTGCTTTGTTAAGAAACTAAAATGTTTGTTTTCAAGATGGCATTTGTCTTTCACTGGTCAGACATGCTGTACAATAGTGAGGCAGTGCAGTATCGAACATGTTAATACCTTAAGAACAATTAATTGACAGTGTAAGTGAACAGATGTTTCTGTTTCATGAATGCCTTGGTAAAAGTATTGAAATCAGCACATCTAAGCCACTTCATGGCATCAGTAAATTCTGATCCTTGAATTTTCAGAGCAATGATTAAATATACCTCCTACTCCCTCGTTATCCTAAGTACAATTCTTAGCCTTTAGAGATGTTTAAAATTATTATTTTTGTGTGCCTGTAACTACCTGACCATGTCTCCATTCTCATTCTTTCTGTCATCCTTGTTCCTTTTCAGCATCAGTGCAGTTTAAATGAGATTGAAATGATTTAATTGCACCAATTTCTGTTAGAAGCTGATGCACTGTGTCCCTCTCACTACTCCCTATGTTCTTCCATTCGTCAGGAACATTCGCAGTCACTCGAATCGGTCCTCAGTCTCTCATGTCCCGACAGCGTGAGGCACAGAACAGGGAGGGGAAATAGGAGATCTGCTTCACTCTATATCCCCAGGGTATCCATTGTTCTTATTATGAAGGCAACAGCCCCCAACTTACCACAGCTTTTGCTAGCATATTAATACCTATAGAAGCATACTGTAACTCTTAGTTGTTATTTTAAAGGCTGCCAGATCACTTGCATTAATGGCTCATAAAGTACTTGCAGTGCGTGTTCATACACATGCGTGTTTGCGAGGACTACTCATTCTGTAATGTTAATGTGTGTAACAGCTGTTTAAATAAAGTTAAAAATAACCCTAATGCTTTAACACTTAGTTGAGCTTAGAAATCCTCATGCTGCACTATTACCATTGATGGTGTTCGCTTATGGAAGACGAGGTTTTTGACTGGAAGAAATTTTTGGAACAGTAGTGAAATAAATGTATTAAACTTTAAACGTACTCCCTAGAGAAGAGTAAAGAGGTAAATTTCATGAGTTTGTTCAGCACATTTTTCATGAAGGCAGCATGTCCCTTAACTATTCTGAGCACGCCTTTTACTAATAGTACAATGGCAGCTGATCAAATATTGCCATTTTTGAATTGCATGGATCATCCCCATGAAATATTCGTTGTATATTTTCTTTTATTGCCAGGTTAATTGTCTGACTTGAAATTTGCAAGTTTGTTGTGGGCAAACAATCATATCTCTATTTCTGTAATGATTTTGTTGTACATTTCAATGTATTGTACATGCAGCTTTTAACATATATAGTATATTGACTGACAGGGGTGAAGGGAAGCAATGGAGAAGGAATTAAACTGTTTTGTACTGCTGGCACATCTCCCCAAGGTATTGCCTCCTGTTCCATTCCTGAAGTTACAGTAGAGAGTTATTCAGATGAACTGTATTCTGGAAGGTGACAGACACCATTGGTATCTGCTGATACCAATGGCTGATGTCATTAATATGATGTTGATGTTACAGTGACTGACTGATGTGAAAGGAAGCAAAAGAACTACTGTACAGGTTGCAAGTTAAATGAAGCTTCTAAAATTGTGACAATTAACCTGGCAAACAAGGCTGTCATGATCTAATTATGATAAGCACATTATTCTTTGAATTGGATTTATACCCATTTTAAACATTTATCTATTCTTATATGTTCCCCACTATATAAAATCTATGGTTTTGTTTGTCTTGAATGAAGTGGGAAGGAAGATTATGTGAACATAGAGTTCTGTGTGATTCTTTAAACAAAACGTATTGTCATTAATGTGGCATGCATGTTTTCTCACACCAGGACACCTCCAGTAAGAGAGATGACTTGCTCAGCGATTATTTCAGGAAAGCAAATGAGCCTTCAGCTACTGGGAACTTGCTGGTTCAGCCGTCCAGAAAGGAGGCTGCTAAGATGCCCACTAGTCATGTTGCTCCAGCTGTGAAGATGGCCACCACCAGTGAAGAAGGAAGAATGGCTAAGCCTGAAAATTACATGAAGCCAAACCTCAGACAAGTTGAACCTGATGCTCTGGCAAACCCCCAGGGGTCCCTTAAGCTTCCTCACACACCACAGCACCAGCCTGCCAGCGGGATGCGCCAGATGGCACAGCCTCAGCAGCCTGGAACCGTGAGCAGGAGGAGTACGTCACTGAGCAGGGCATTCAGCTTAGCCTCTGCAGACCTCCTCAGAGCCACTGGCCCAGAGGCATACAGGCAGGAGAGCCCTCAGAAGACAGCAGCAGAGCTGCATAGGGGCAGGGACGCTGTCAGTCAGACTGCCAGGGCTTCTGTGCCGACGAGCTCCCAGGCAACCTTAAGGGAGAGGCCCCAGTCTGCAAAGGTGGCAGGTTCCTTGCAAGGTGTCGATTCCCGCTGTCGGCAGCTTGATGCGAGGCGCCTTTCCCTGGTCCCACCAAAGGACGAGACGGCACTCTCCTTCCATCAGTTCTCTGCCTCACCCACTGCATCCACCAGCAGTCTGAACGTCCAGCAACAAGAGCGTGTGAACCCTGGGCAACACTACCCGTCTGCATCGCACACACCCTCAAAAGTCAAACCCAAGCCAGCCGCTCGTACTGAGGAGGTGGCCACAGTGGCCCCAGCCAGAGCTGTTTCCAGCAGCACTGAGGGAAATGCTTCCCTAGGGCAAGGCCAGGGTGATGCCCTACTTACTAAGTGCCAGGGAAAGCTGTTAGAAAACAGCTGTGGGGCTGTAGAGGAGCCTGTGAGAGGAAGCAGCTCCAACAGCTCTCCCGGGTCTCCTGACCCCCAAGGGGATCAGCAGACAGTTTGGTATGAGTATGGCTGTGTGTAACACGCAGGTGCAGCTGTGGTGTGTATGTTTGGTATGGCTGATGTCCAGGTAGCATTTATCTAGACACTGTCAGGTCTTAAAAGGCATCACCTGCACGCTGCTCTGAGCGTTCTCTGGGTTCTGTTTTCTAGTGGGACAAAGTCTGATTAAGAGAAGCAAGGAGCAAATGCCAGTCCTTCTTCTGACACTGTTGTGCCTAAAACAAAGTGGAAGCCTGACCTAATGTCACAGCAGACTTGGCACCCGATTCTCACAGGTTCTGAGCATTCCCCAGTCCAGGAGAAACTTAGCAGGGTCCTCTGTCATTGCTGCACTGTGCACCCTTTCTGCATGCATTAAAGAAAAGTTTCACAGGTCATGTGTGTGCAAAATTCAGCCCCACTATTGATAAATAACCATACTGAAAAGGTCATATAAAAGCCAAACTTCTCCCGCAAAGACAGAACCAAATGCTTGACTTAAGTAGTGTAGAGATGAAGAGTAAAAGTGCATGGCTTTAGCTGTGGATCTGATAAAATCTCTTTTTCTAGCCACCTCCACATCTTATAGAGGTATTGTGTAGATTTCAAGGGTCACATCTCAACCTAACCCACTGTGACTGTAAACACAGAGGCCAGCATAATTACCCCACTGCCTTCACTATAGCTGCAGCTCAGTGGATCCTTGACTCTGCAAGCAGAGTGGTGCTGCCTTTTGAAACTTGTTTTACCTTTTATACAAACACTGGAACTAATGCAGCCTTTCAGGGGAGGTGCCATTTCAATTGAAAAGGTGGCATCTCATGTACAAATGTGTCTTGTAAGTATGTATATAAGAAGCTCAAGTACTGTATAAGAATGCTGTGTAAATTGTATTATTACATCCTTGTGTGCATGACAGCCCACATCCTAAGTGGTATGTGGGATTTTGTCTCTTAGAAATCTTTATTGGTCTCCAAGAACTTTTTCTCAGTATAGAAAGCAAAATAATTTTGTATACATGTGCAAAAATATACTTAAAAAAAAAAATCTATTTATGTGCAAAGAAGTTCCTTGTTTCTGTCCAGAGTGTCATCAGCTGCTTATGTATATATGATCAAATATGTATGTTTAATTCTATGTTTGTAAAGCTGTTGTTCTTGCAATAGACTAAACCCTTAAAAAAATACTTGTTTTGCTGGTTCTGATTTAATTTAGTAAAAGGTAAAACTGATTCATTTGATGATGTTTTTGTTACCTAATATGTAGCAATCCCATTCTGAAAACTACAAAATTGTTTATAATAAAGATTAAAATAAAATTAATTGATGTACTTTTTTTTTCCTTGTAAAAATAAAACCCCTCAAAAATGTGATTCACAGTGCTGGAGATCTGTCTGCAATAGCTCCTTGTAAGCCTCAGTATTGATTTGCATCTCTGTGTGGCAGAGTTGCATTTGTTTTTTTAATGTTGACATAGATGGTGTACCAGAAATCTTTTTGCTTAGTTATGACCTTCTTGCTGACTTGGGAGAGTTGATCGTGCAAATAAAGTGACTTCCAGGTCACTCTAGAATCAGACCATTGAATTTTTATGCTTCTCTGACCACTTCAGACAAGGCCAAACATGCTGTCAATTTTGACCAAGCTTGCATCTTGTGTAGTCTGTTTTGTACTTAACTCTCAGGGTGCTTTATAAAAGTGAGATATTATTCATCTTTCAACATGGAGAAAAGAATTTTCCGCCTTCTCTACTAGTTCAATTGCAAACTATAGTTTTGCAACAAATTTAAAATTACGTGCTACATGACAATTTTAGAGCATACTTAGTGTTCTTGATAAACTGAAATCCTTCTTCCAGAAATTTTATCTCAAAATGGATTCTTGGCCAGACCACTAAAGCCTCAAGACCAGTGTTTCTCTCCTGTTTCAGCTCCTTTTTGGAGGGCATGTGCAGGCTGGACTGGTGAGGAAGCAACCTGTGAGTTGGTAGTTACTGTAGATCAGCTTTTGCTAGACATACCTGCCCAGGGCCACCCCTTAGTTGTCAGTTTCTGAGTTATTTACAATTATTTACCTTCTTAGTTCTATTGAGTTTGAATACAAGCGTACTGAGTACATGCATAGTACGATTCAGGGGTAATAGTGCCATTCAGGTGTGATAATTTTAAACACAGAGGTTATACCGTGGAACAGCTGTTGAAGCTCTCAGTGCTGTGGTGCTTAGGCCTTTCTGGGAACGTAAAGGAAAGTTCTGGTAAAGGTGCCTGTCCTGCCATGGCAGGTGCAGTTATTTTGCAGTGTGCTGTTCTTTGATTGTTGGCAGCTCTCTTCTGACAGACACGGAGGCTCCCAGGCCGCCGTGCTCCCGCCTGCTGCACCGCCGGGTAAGGAGCAGCTGGGCGGGAGGAGGCCTGCCCACAGCTACGGGGTGCTGTGCTTTGTGTTCCCGAGGTGCCCGGAGCAGCCGCCGGTAGGATAAACCAGGCGTTTTGGGGCGTGAGAGCTAACGCGGGGGAGAAGGCAGTTGTGCTGAGAGGGAGCGAAAAATCGGCAAATCCCATCTTCGGGCAGGTGGAGGTGCCGTGAGGCAGCGGCTTGTGTGAGGTGGCGGGAACTGCTGGGAGAGGTTTTCCTATGAGGGAAAAGGATGGCCCAGAGCTGCCAGACTGTTTCTTGATTCCTTCCAAGAAGTGAAGGTGAAATAGTGGGTGTTTCAATTTGCACAGTTTGGGCGGGGCTGCGGCCTGTTGGACACCGGGGAAAAGAGCTCCAGGAGCCCCAGACTCCAGCACACTGACTTTTCCCGGCTCTGCGTGGCAGAGGGCTGTAGGATATGACTTCCTAGCGGGAGGGAAGTGTGTGCTCTCAGAAGGTTGCTAATCATGTGCTAAGTAGTGCCGTGAATGGGTCTGGACTTGAAGCCGTTCAGTGGCTCGATAATTGTCTAGATCGCGTTTTGTACTACAGGACAGAGTTTTGAAGGGGATCCCATCCCAAGGAGGCAGCGAAGTTGCCAGTAGGTTTCCAGGAAAGCCAAGAGGCTGTGCCTTTGGGAACACCCGCTCCCTGCAGCCTGCTCAGACTCTGAAGTCAGTGACACTGTTCGGCAAAAGGAAACAAAGGATGGCGTGTGTTTGAAGTATAATAAATGGCTGCTATGGGAATAGCTGCTCCTCGGGGGTTGTGTGCTCTGCTGTGACAGAGTATATCCTTAGCAAGAAATCTGAGGTCCTTTACAGAGACACCGTGTTATAGAAACCTTTTTCCAATTATTCTTCAGCTGCTCCTCAGCTTGGGGCCTGATTGTGAAGTGAACAGACCTTTTCTGATTTCAGTTAATTGAGTTCAGAGCATAAAACCTCCAGAAGAAGAATGTGGAAAAATAGAATTTACTTAATTTTTCTATAGTGAGGAATGTTCTAAGTGTTAAGGGCATTATAAAAATAGCTAGTGCTTAGCTTAGAAAAATTGGGCATCAGCGTGTGGTTTAAATTACTTCTGGTTGTCCAGACATTTGGGGACATACTAGCTCAGCCACAGGTAAATGACTTTAAGACAGAACATGGAAGAAATTCTCCAGAAATCATTAGTTCATGTGAAAAAATTACAACCTGGATGTTAAGCTGATGTAAAAAGCTCAACACATCTTTTTTGTTCTGGTTAAACGTGAACGTGTCTGTCCTGAGAGCATTTGAATCATGGGTTTGTATTTTTAGATGAATGGGGGGAGTGGACTGCGGAGTCAATTGTAGATATCACCAAAAAATTTTATCCTAAAAATTGCTTCTGCCCAGCAAAACTGTGGAATGTCAGATCCCAACAGCACTGGAAATGTTCAAGGCAAGGTGAAGAACTTGCAAATGTTTTTACAAATCGCAAGTACCAGGCAGAATTAACCAGATCTAACAGTGGAGCGTGAAATAGTTCAATTACTAAAAATAGCAAATGAAGTTATCCTTACGAAGGGCTGCTAGACTGGAGAATTAGACTGGGCCATGAAGGTCTGTGTTGAAATCTTTTGCTAGAGGCTGCCATATGAACTAAGAGAGAATGGCATCAGCTGGAAAAGGGTGAAAAAAATTACGATTTAAGAAAGTACTGACAGGAGTTTAAGGTGACTGGGAGAAGCAATGGCAAGTTTTGCCAAACTAAACAGTGTTTTTCCAGTCACAGGGATTTTTTTTTCAAAAGTACGAAGAGAACAGTAGAAAATAGCTGCGGTTCAAAAGTTTCTCAAATGGGAAAGTCCTTAAAAGGCTAACCTGTGTCTTAAAGACTGAAATGTGAGTTGGTGAAGTGTGACAGAAAGTTGAGGTTAGTTCACATTTGGAGGATTGTGAAGAACCCCAGAACATGGAAGAGTAAGGGGCCCCAGTGGCCTCACCTGAAACATGGAAGAGACAGTTTATTCATTGACTGCTGTGGGGGATTAGGATATAATGGTAGGGAAGCAAAATTGGGTTTTTACTGACAACAGGACAATGAAAATACGGCTATTCCACAGAAACTAGGAATGTAAAACATGTCCAAAACAAAATACAGAATGCCATGGGAACTAATATCATCTCATCATTCCCAGATGTTCTAATCAACTCGAGTTAAAATACTTGAACATTTTTAACCAAAGAGTATCATAACTGAGGATTATGTAGCTCTGATGGTGAGACCATGCCGAAGTACGTAATGTGTGCGCTGCATGGGAGAATGAGGAACAGCAATAGATCTGAGCATTGGCTCTGGCCTGTGAAAAGCTGTATTGTCCAAAGGGAAAAGTAAAGGAGCTCAGCTCCCACCTCAGTGAGTGGCACCCTATGGTGGGATCTGAAACTCATGCTAAACGAGAGAGTACTTATCAAGGGAAAAAGGAAACTATTGGTGAGACTCATTGCACCAGGCTCTTATGAACTCAAATAGATTAATACAGTATCATAGTGTTATAATGATTTTGATTTGTTATATAAGAAAGATAGTTTATGGGAGAGCTGAATAGTCTCTGCTTTAAGAAAACATCATCAGGTAAAGTGTAAGAGCCTCCCCCTTCCTCTTCAACATCAGGTGCTGGCTGCCTTTGGATTCCACACTTGGAACAGTGAGCACCTTCTCCATGTAGAAATTCCTGAAATTTGCAAGTCAAAGATCGCCTCACTCACTTTTCCATTAGTTGACTTGTCTGGAAGTGTGAGATACATCAGTGGCAAGAAAAGCACAGTTTGTGTTTGAGAACACTCTGCTGAGGAAGAACATGAGAGTTTGAGAAGGCTATTCCAGCTGGACAAGCACAACTTCACAGTGGACTGCTGAGGCATCTATTGAGACTTGCATTGGAGGGAAGAGGGAGTATTCTGCAAGAAGTGGAAAAGTTTGTCTGAAGAACTGAAGTGAGCGTTTCATAGTGCTACTACTCTGATTGTTTTACCATTCAGCAGGGTATTTTGAAGCTTACGGGATTTGAAAGTCTGTGTTCCCTTGTCATTTTAAATATCTCTGGCCAAAATTATCCTATTCTTGATAAACCCATGAAAAATGCTTCCTTGCACCTTTGCAAAAGGATTTTTTTCTCTAGTTATCCAAAACTGGGACTTGCATGTGTGTACACTGTGAGCCCATAAAATACCTAATCCACAGATGTGTGTGTTTTAGAGCTGCTGGTTACCTGGGGGTGTCCAGCTTCAGCATCTTGCCCTTCTACAGACATGGAAAATTCCCAGTCAGTTTGAGAGTACTCCTGTAGTACCCTTTTGGCTATTTATAAGTGAGAGTAGAAGAAATTATGCAAATCAGGGAAATGTCTGTGAAGGGAAAATCTTGGGAATGTTTTTTACAACTGCAATCCTCTGAACAAGGATTGTTTGCTAGTAGCAGTGCAAAAGCCTGTCAGAGTTCAAGGAGCATCTGGATGATGCTTTTAGTCATATGGTTGAGTGTTAGGTAGTCCTGCAAGTTGAACTCAATAATCCTTATGAGTCTCTTCCAATAAAGTATATTCTATGATTCTATGAAAAGGCAGATGGAGAAAACAGGCAGGCACAAACTGTATGGGATAGACCTTGTATCAATGCAGTTGGGATTTAACTAAAATTAAGTTGAAGTTGGTAACTTTCAGTTTGCTCAGTCTCTTGTGCTTGCTCACAGCTTTTTTGGTCCTTAAGTGCAAAGGGGTAGAATGCTTTAGAAAGCTGTATTAACATTGTTGTGTCAGCAGAAGGACTGTACAGCTTATGTATCCATTTCCATCATACCTCCCAGCTATCTGATACCATTGTTCCTCCTCCATGTAGACTAGTTTTGGATCAGTTAGGGCACAAAAGCTTTAAACCAGCACCTAATGAGGGAACCATTATGTACACTCCAGAATGCAGCTTTGGTATCTTCACTGGCAAGAGGATATCTCTGCTATTGCTATTTTTTCTTGTGATTCCACACAGTAGCATCTTGCTCCTGGATAGCTGAGGCTTAAAGGAGATGGGTTATGTATGTTTGCTGAGCGGGCAACAAGTATATTTTTAATGTTTTGGTATGCTCTTAAAACTGCTTCTTCCAACTACAATCACATGGTGTTTTGGTAGAAAATCCTTTGCAAGAAATACTCTAAGGAATCTTCTTGCTAGATCCTGTCCTACAGCTCAGATAGCGCAACCAGCTACCACAGTCTGGTCCAGCCCACTTCATCTCCAGCAGCTTTCCTTCCTTTGTAACTTCTCCTTTCCAGCACTAGACATCTTTCTGTTCTTCAACCCAGAGTATTATCTTTATTTTTATTCTCTGTGAGAATTACCTAGCACTTAAAAATACTAATTGAATGATAGATGCATTTAAGAAGGCCCATTTCACTTTTTGCATATTGAGGCAATATTGTTTCTATTTAGTCTTCAGTATTTTTAACGGTATGGGTTTCCACATTATTTTCATTGTTTTAGAATTTCCTTGTTTATTTTGGCTTCTTTAATTGAAAAAAACTTGGAATTCCTGAAGTTCTACTACCCACGTTTAGCTCCCATGAACACAGATCCTTTTCCTTGTTTATTTAACCAGCCACATCAATGGTAACAGAGTCCCATTTGGCAGATCCTGAATTCCTGTCAGTCTCCCACCCTGCCCTATACGAACACGTGCTTGTTCTCTTCTTATGTAATCTGGCAAATGAATGAAAACAAATACCAACACGACTTTATTGTATCAAATTTCATCCACATTAAGTTTTGTAACTAAAATCAGAAGAAATGTTCCCTTCATGTGTTTAATAGGTTATATCTGTTTGACGGTGTTTATCTGGAAAAGGAGAATATGCGTAGAAGGAAATCTAAAACTGAGAAGGCAAGCAAAAAGCGAACTCAGTGACCCCTGTCTGTTGTTTTTAGCACGATGTCTGTAGCAATGTTTTATGGCAAACACCATTGTCTGAAGAACTGTGTACATTCATGCTTTGACAGAAGATCAGAGACTGTTTTGTCCTGGAAGTACTGGTTCAAGGGCGTTTTGGGTCCATCTTCCTCACTGCATTGGGGCACTGGTGTATGAACCACCTTATGACTACACTTCTTCTCAAACTAAAATTCCCAAATCCATGCTGAGAGGGAGAAGAAGAGCAGCACAGGAAATCAAGCCTACATGGCTATCCCTCTTGATGAACTCCACTTACCTGTGACCAACCTTCTCCTCCATAGCTGAATGGGAGTTCATGCATACATTTATAATAGGTTCAGCTGGTTACTACCAACACATCCACAATCATCCATGGATCCTTCACACAGCCAGTAGTTGCAAGGCCACATATCAAAGCCAGTGTCTCTAGTGGCATAATAACTGGGGAAAGAATGAATTCAGTCTATTCTGTAGATAGCAAGAGCAGAGATATTTTGGCCTGGACTCCAGAGGAGCTGTAATGACTACGAATAATTTTGCTGCCCTTGACTCTGAGATTTTGACCAAACGTTTTATTCATTCTGATAGTCTTTGTGCAGAAATTTCTACATTCTCCACTTCCTTTGCGTCTGTGTCTTTGTGTTCAGTATTGTGAACAGAAACCGAGCAGAGCTCCTGGATGGCTGTGTAATATTCGTATCACCTCACTCTTCACTCTTTTTCTGTAAGAGTGAGGCCTTTCTCCCCTTATAGGCAAAGGGAAGAACTGGGTACTTGCAGCTGTACCACAGGGCACTCTAGGACAAGCCAACTGATCCTTTACAGGGCCTTAATCCTGTGCAGGTGACTACTGCTAATCCACGTGTAGCTACCATACAGTATTATTAGATTGCCACGTTCACCCCCATGAAGCCCCCTTGAAGTGTGCAAAATGAAGTCTCTGTGTTGGATATTTGCAGTCTAGGTGCAAGAGACTGTTAAATTGCACTTTCAGTGTAAATGTTCCCTGCCCCAGGAAAGAACTAAAGAGGCATGTGCTATCTGGCAAAAAACCCAACCCTGTGGGGATGGCTTGCTATCCCTATCTAGCTTACTGAGTCCTTGCTGCCCTTCCAGGTTCCTACCTCTGCTGAGGGAGGCAGAAGTAGGAAATTTTGAGTGCCTTTAAATTTACATTTTGAAGGACCTTGCAAAACACCAGCCTAGTAAGGACAGAGAGACTTTCCTGCTGGTCACATGTTCCTGTGAACAAGCTGTTGCCCTTCTAACCTATGGAAAAAGGTTAAAAATAACATACAGTGCAGTGCAGATGGGCACAAGAGCAGAAGCAAGAGAAAAGAGGAGAACAGCTAAATAAAGCGAGACACCCGGCTGTGGTAAAACCTCTGAAACAAGTGAAGCTTTGTGTTGCATGGCCACCCCTTGGGGCAGTGTAAGAGCTGGCTTGGCAGGGACTCTAGGGTGGTACCAGGAAGAGCATTAGCAAGTCCTTGTTTCTCAGCTACACAAAATGGGAATGTCTGTGTTGCTTGCCACTGGAAAAGAGAGAATGTACTTATTTTCCTCTTTTCCTCACCAAAATGGGTGCTTGAAAGGCTTTAAATCAAATTTCATAGGAAAGTGACCCTCACAGACAAAGCACAGGTCAGGTACTTGAAACCAAAGAGAGCCAACACTGCCAGAAAGGGCATCCACTGGAATACACTTAAAGAGGGATGCTGATTTCTGGAAATAAGACCAATGAGTGCACAGAGGTCTGGACAACATGATCTACAAAGAAAACTGGACAAATGGGATTACTTAGTCTACAAAAGTCTAAGAGAGACAGCATGATTAATCCTCAGACATTTAAATGATCAATACTGAGAAAGGTAGCAATAGACTGTTTTTCATTAACATTTACAGAAGGGCAATAAAAAGATGAATGAATTTGAAACGGACGATAAAGATTTTTATATTTGTACAAGCTTTTTAAGAACAGCCCTAGCCAGGAGATGGAGACATTGCAAGAGGAGAGGCAGAACCTAAATGGCAATTTGAGAGAAGCTGAAGCTCTAGAGGAGGTAGTCTAGTTTTCCCCAATGGGTAAAGAGATGGTCTAGATGACCTCCTTCCTGCTGCCTTTCCATGGCATTTGTGACATTTATAACACCAGTTCAGCTCCAATCTTTTTGAAGCTTGCTGCTTCTTGTTTTGACACATGCAAGCCAGGAGCAATTCAATTCAATAGAGTTACTTAATCACCACACACGTTAAAATGATTTGACCAAAATGAGCAAAAAGCTAGAATTGCTACTTGCACCGAGTAATAGCTATTTGTCAGCTTTAATAACTACTGTATAATTCATGGAGAAAAAAGGCTACAGATAATGTTATTTCTTTTCATTTTTAGAGTTTTAAATATGCCCAACATGCAGTTGCTGAGTGTGTGTGATGGAGGTGGCAGCACATGGCTTTGCCCCCTTGGAAGTGATGAGGGCAGGTGGCCCAGGCCACTAAATCCCTCTATTTTAGTGACCTGCTTTACAGCATCTGCATGCTTAGACAAGCAAAATAGAATGTCTGGATGAAAAAGAAATAAAACCAGGATTTTTCTGGAGTTTATTTTGCTCTGTAATTTTCTGAGAGGGAGGTTTGTTGAAGTCACTGTTTCTGCCCCACTTGCAAGGCATAGTTTACCAGCTGCACGGGGCAAGCGCTGCCTTTTCAGCACATTCTGATGGACCTGTGTTGCGTCTGATGACCAAGATTTCCTTCTGGAAAATCTGGCCACCTGTAGCCAACACCTGTCTAACACATTCTGGAGCATGTACACAGTTCAGCATGACAAGACAACTGTAGCCAAGGTGGGAACTAGGAAACAGATACTGCCCACGATGTTACCTCTGCTGGTATCTCTGCTTTCCCCAGCACCCACAGGGTAATCGCTGTCTGTGGGTCTTCTCAGGGCTTGTTCCCCAACTGTAGCCTGGACCCAGCAGGAGGTGAAATGCTTTCCCTGCAGCCACCAATGAGAACTGGGTACCACAGTGATCTCTGCCCTTGGCAAGTAGTCCAATATAATGCCCTGTTGCTTTTTAGTGAAGAGTAGTGCCCGTACCACTAAGGAAGTTATGGCACTTCATTTTCTTAATAATATTTTATAAATTCTTTAATAAAAGAGTTGCAATATCCAAGGGTACATAATTATGGATTAAAAGGTATGGGAACAAAGGTTTTATTTCACTTCCTGAAAGGTCCCAGTCTGTTTGGTTTTCTTAGTATATGTATCCTTACATATGTATATAACACAAATAGTAAAGACTAAATGAGTACAAAATTTAAAAAAACCTAAAGCCACAAACAAAATAACAAAAAAATGAATCAGAGGAGGGAGTATTCCAGGTAGTCCTGATAAATTTGACACCAACCATTCATATTTCTTAATATTGCACAGGGTTTTCAGCCTCTGGTTGTGCTCCCAGGAGCCTGTGCCTTGCCTGTTCAGCCAGGTATGCTCTCTGATCTCTGACATCTTCCAAGTAGCACAGTGAGCCTGCAAATGACTTTTCTGTGCTTGTTGCAGCCTTTTCTGGCCATGTTCAAGAATTTCCTATTTTTCCTGCTGCATCCCTCTTCAGAAATTCAAAGAGGTTCCTTAACCCTGCAGATAATTTAAATATCTGATCTGCCAGAGGCCCTGGCAGAGGAAGGGTTCTGCCGCCTGGTAGCCTGTTGTACTTGAAGAGCCCTTTGCCTGTGTTTGGAATGAGGAGTTATTTTTTATGCTGGTTCTGATGGTAGCCGTGGGTACTCCTGAGTATTTCCAAGTCTTCTAAATGTTCTTGTGTCTTCTCCCTGCTTTGGTTTGTTTTAATTTTTCTAATTTTTAAATGTGCTTATGTCACTCTTTTTTCCACCAGATTGGAAATGGAGAACATGTCTTGGAGTTCCCTGCACAGGATTCCTGTTTCCAGACTCACTGTGTCTGGCTGTGCGTGGAGCACTGTTGCCCACTGCAGTGAGCAGGAGGGAGCTCTGGTTAGGTGCTGTCCTGAGCGTGCAGTGCCACCGGAGTCCCCGCAGCAGCACGGCAGAGCACTGCATCAGGTGAGTCACACACCAGTTTAGGGCCTGAGCTGGTGACAGCTTTCGTTTCCAGCTTCAGTGGCATAATTTGTGTCTATCTATGTTTTTAAGAGTAGTGCCTTTCAGTTTGAGTGACAGACAATTTAGTAGATATCCCGTGGTGCAGTTTTCACTCCTGTGGGAATAAAAGTAGTGGCGTGAGTTAGCAGGAGGTCAGCTTTTTCATCTGCTACAGTCTTCCTGAATGACCTTGGACAAGCCCTTTGGTCTGTTTATGCCTCGGTCTGTCTGGCTGTGTAGACAAGAGAGGAAGGAACTGCACGCCCCCACAGCCCTTGCTCTTTCGCAGAGAAGATGCTTCCTCATGCAATCACCTTCTGTTATGTTTGGATATAACAGTCTGATCTCAGCAAACTCTAGCAACAAATTAGTGTAAATGATGCTAATAACAACACTAATGCTCTGTATACTTTTTAATATGCTTGAATGAGGCAGCATCTGTGTGTGTTTAGATAAGCTGCAAGCAGCTGTATTTGGCCTCTGCACCAGCTGCTGTGATCATAGTGCAGTTCTCTGCTGCTCCGTGTCTGTGCTGCTGGGAACGGCTGTGAACACCACTCCGTGTGCGTTGTGATCTCTGTATTTAGTGCCTGCTTTTGGCACTCTCATCTCTTTCATTCATGAATGAGTGGGTGAGGGAGGAGAGAGCTGGGCTGGGCTGACTCCTTCACAGATGAACTATAAAGAGCACGGGAGCTGAAACACAATCTCCTCCTCCTTTCCTGCGCTGTTTCACGGTCAGCCTTGCGCACAGCTGGGAGGAGGACAGCCTCACCAGCAGCCTGAGCAGGAACTGGGACAAGGGAAGTTTTGTGCTCTTCACACTGCAGGCAAAACCTCTTTGCATAAACTCTGCTAACAGGTGAGTTTCATTTTTATCTATTCATTCTTCAAAGCAAGTTAATTTTCCATCGAGTCAGGTCTCACCACTGGAGAGGTGGTAGGACAGTTTTTTAGTGGAGTTGTTAAAGCAAAACAATGAGGTGCTCCAAGAACTCAACCAAAGCAATGTGCCCAAAAAAATTCACAACTTTAAAATTAATTTCCTTGGCAAAGTTCCAAAGCAGGAACTTTGAATAGAAGTTTTCCCCAAAAAACTTTCTTGAGTTCCAATTAGGCACAAGGAGAGCTGAATGTTCAAGTTGTATTGATGAAAGGAAATCGTTAAGATAAACTGAGAAACTGTTTCTTGTCTGCAGCAAGGAACAAGAGCAGTAGCCTGTAGTAAGTTCCAGTAGTCATTTTCAGAGAACTTAGTAGTACTGTATAAGTTGGCTAGAAACAAGGACTAGTCCTTGTCAGTCCTATCTGAAGAACTAATAAGTGACTTAAATGCTTCATTTCCCCTGAGAACACAAGCCAAAAGTTACACTCAACATGAAACTGCTAAACCACATACCTTGGTGTGTGGGTGCTCTGTGTACACTTATAGAGTTTTGTCTTTGTATCACAAAAGCATGCCATTACTATATTTTCCAAACACTAAGCCACTTTTCTTGATGCTGTTCAGAACCTGACGTGGGAAACTTGAAATGTGAAGGTTTGTTTAGTAAAGCAAAATCTGTCAGGTCAGAAATTAACCTATTCTCTTTTTTTTTTTTCCCAATAGGATTAAAACCTTTTGTTCACTTTTGTAGGTTGCCTGTGTTATCAGAACATTTTTCTGGTTCTTGTCAGTCTTTGTAAAGAAACTAGAAAAGCAATTCACTGAGTGATCATCTTCGTGTGTTGCATGGGGAGGGGAGCTGAGAAATGGAGAATTTAGAAGAATATAACAGCTTGTCCTGTTCTTTTCTGTTCAGAACACATGCAGATATTTATTAATAAAAATGTAAGGAAGCTTAGCAGTGAGGTAAGTAAAGGCAGCTACACATAGGCTCATAAGACGTGACAGTGTCACTGTGAGCATTGTGGGACTTTCTGAGCAGTCTGTTAGTCAGCACCCCCTGCGACTTTTTCCATATTAGCACCCTGTATTCACACTGGCTTCAGAAGAGCACAGTGTCTGGCCACTTCTTCTTTCAAGTTTGCTTTAATCAAGAAGCCAGTAAAAGGTAGTGAATCCTGTGTATTTAATACCCACTCTTCCATTACCTTCTCTGAGGAAACAAGATTTTGTACTGTGCTCAGCCCTATCCTTCCTGCCTCCCCATGTTACCTCTCATATGCTGTTGTTCCCCCATATCAGGCTGCTCCTACACATGCAATTGTAAGGACTTTCTGTTATGTGAGCAAAGAGGCAGAAGAGCACCATTTCCAGCTTATTTTACACTCGGTGCTATACAGCTGTAGGTAAGATGATAACATAGAAAGTACATCCCCAAAGCTTTAAGGGTCTTTACAGGGTTTAGGAAGAATACTGTAAGAAAATGTTGAGTTTATAGGATCAGACAAGTTTGTTGTTCTGTGATAGCAGAAGTGACAATGTCTACATCACAGTGTTGTGATTTGAATATCACAGATTTAAATGAAGAAAGATTTGGTGGTTCCAATATCTCATTAAAAAAACTTGCACCACTTGACATCTTCAGTGAGATGTATTTATTTCACTTGGTGGCTGATGGACAAAAATTTACTCCCTTTGTTCTGGATTTGAGGACTGTAAGCAATCCTATAGCAGTGGGAAAAAGAAGTGAGATAGGGGGAAAGGGGAGAGAAGGGAGGAAAATGAGTCTCAGCAGAACTAAGTGTACACAAGTGTCATTGTACTAGATGTCATTGATTGGGGTGAGCCTTGGGGGATGGCTGGTTGAGGTCAGACAGACAGGAAGCATCTTACCTGTGCCTGAACACAGTTGCACAGGGCCAGGTGTACAAAGGTGGGGGCATTAATGTAAGCTTTCCTGCCCTAACCAGCCTGGTGGATGGTGTCACTCAGATTAACCAGCTGATGCTGTAGCTATGAGTTTTCTTGGCATCCCACTGAACAGTGAGCGGAGAAGAAAATTTCTTCCCTGGCAGTTTTCCTAGACCTAACCTGAGGGAGCATTCATGGTGCCCTAGGGCTTCACTCCTGATGGCTGTACTTGTGTCAGTGTGGTGATAACCAAAGAAAGTAATGTCCACTCATGAGGACATTTACACAACTTGGTAATTATTCTTAGGTGGAGAACTGTGGAAAGAGAACTCCAGACATGGCAGCCTTGTGAGGCTCATTACCTTATAATTAGCTGAATGTCTCCTCTAAGAGGTTCAGTTTTCCTATAAAGCTTATTCTGAGTGGCTTTTAATGCTTGTTATGAATTAGTCTGCCAGCTGAAGCATTTGCAGAGCTGCTGACCCTGACAGCTGATGGCAATTGTTTTTGAAAAGACACAGAACAGCTTTAATGTTTAGAAGAAACTGGCCAATAATTTTAACTAAAGGTATTAGTAAGCAACAGCAGCTAAGAAAAACATTGCAATTTGTTCTCTGAGGGATGCATCTGCTGTAACTCTTTCTCCACTAGTAACAACACTCTGACCTCTGTTAGTCTATTGGGTAGCAAAACATGAGCTTTTTTAGGCACTTCATCTGGAAGCTGTAGCTAATTTGTCTGAAAAAGAGAAAAAGACTAGATAATAGGTTTAAAACACTGTTAGAGGGAGACTTAGAAACAGGCTCACCTGAAAATATATGCTCTGTTCCTCTCCATGGAGGCCTCTTGCCAGAAATTGTTTCTGTGGCAACAAACTTGCTTCCAGCTGGGTTGTCTTGGAGTCTGATCTGGGATTGCTTAGTCTCAGATCTGTCACCGTGCCAGAGGCAAATAGAAATTCAAAACTGATATGTTCTACAGGTAATGGAGAGGGCACTCTGCTGCTGTTACTGTTGCTCCACAAGAGGTGTCCTCCTAACATTCCCGACTTACAAATTGCTACAGACAGCCTAGTCTTTCATTTCTGAACATTGTTGCTTTATTCCACAAGGTATCAAGGTTCCTTTCTCTGATGTTTTGTCCTGTGGGTTAGCAGTAAAGATACAGAGCTCTGAAGAGAGTGTAAGTAGCCAACAGAGAAAGGACAGATAAATAACGAATGCAATACAAAAGTAAATGTAATTGAACTATTAAATGTCAGTCACTTTAATTACACCTGAATAAAATGCTAAAATGGGCAACCTCAGTAGGGAAGAATAGAAATGTTACAGAGATTCCTTGGTTTGGCTTTCTTTTAACCAGTATTTTAGTAATCATTAGAATTTGATCATTTTATATCTGGAAACATTTTGTCTTCCATTTACTAGGGAAGAGGAGAGTTTTTACTCTGTGATGGGTAGTGATTTAATGTCTACTCACATATCTAATTAGAGGATGTATTTGGTTTATGTTCCGTGTTTTAGAAGTGTTCAGACATAGCTTTCAAAATAGCAATTGTCTTTTAATCTTCGAAGTGGCTTAAACTAAAATCCCTTAGTCTGTCAGGTAAAAACATTATTATTTGGAATTTGAACTTGTGTCCAAATTTCAGTGGTGGTTTTATATCTCCACCTCAGAGCAGGACCTGGATATCTGGACAGCTCTCAATTTGGAATCTCACATCTCCTGTGCCAGCTTTTCCATCTCCTGCTCAGGAGCTCATCAGAACTCCCCTATAACATTGATTGTCTCCCTTTTCTCTAGTCAGAAGCATATCGGGAAGGGTGAATGGTTTACAGCAAGGTTGTTGCTTTTGCTGTGAGTCGCTTCTTTGATACTATTAAGGAAGGGGTTTTTTGCATTTCTATGAGGTCATTCTTCAACTATTTTTCTCAGTTTTTGCCTTGAACCTCTTTTATCCAGAAATGAAAATTCAGGAAATGAAAATGTAAGCAAGCCTGCAGATACAGATGCCAGCACTTTGTTTAAAGTGATTAATCCACTGGGGTTCTTGGAGTCCTGTGTCCTCAAGTGAAAAAAAAAGGACTGAAATTTTCAATAGTCATCTAGGGAGCAAGAACAGCAATGAGGAAAAGAAAAACCTTCTCCAAAGCACACTGCTTCTCATGAGAAGTCTGAGAAATAACAATGGAAGAACATGCCTTACATGTGAATACTGACTCAGTTCTACAGCAAACTTGGTTAATCTCCAAAAGGGAAACTGCAAAAAAAAAGGTAGAAGCATAATTAAAGATAGTAAAAAGGGATAGTTTAGAAGAGTTAAATTTCTACAGACTAGATGGGGACTATTTGAAGACATGCACAAATACATATGCATAATGCACCCCCCCAGTCCCCCCCCCAATGCTGTATCCACAGTCGAAATACAGAAATACAGAATAGGAGCCAAAAAAAACCTCAACTGAGCTTGGAAGGAAATGAGCATAGCTAAACAGAAGTGCGTGGAAAGGCGGATGGTGTGCTAGACTAGAAAGAATTGGATCTAGAACAGAAACATGTCTGAAATGCACAACGGTGATCAGTGTAAGCCGGAAATACTTAGTACAAAGGCACAAAAGAACTGTTTTAGTTTTAGGCAGCAACTGTGCACACAGTGTTAGGTGCTTCAGTTGAACAGGCTCCCTATCCCATGATGAATTTATTATCTTTGATTTGGATACATCCAAACAGAAGAAAAATAATTAAGCCAAAGAAAAATGAGGAGTGGAAGGGAAAAATCTTCAAATATAGTAAACAGCTTTTCACTTTACCATGTCTTAAAACTTTTGTGGTACAAAATGAATCATATGTTGAATCATATATGCAGAAAATGGCATTTTAAAAAGAGATTACTTTATTGAATGTATCATTATTTGCTGATGCGTGGAATAATGAAAATGCTAACATTCTCCTTGAACAGGAGATGTGCTCAACCTCTTCAGACATGCCAGAGTTTCAACTACATTCCAGTTAGACCTAGCAAGCAAAAGCTTTCTATCAGACAGCCTTTGCTAGTTGTCAAATATTATTAATAAAACATTGATTATGGATGTCCCAAGCTACTGCTTGTCAGCAGCAAAAGCAGTCCTATCCACTGAATTATCAGTAAAGGAGGAGAAAAAATTGTACAGATTGCATAGATGGATGTTTGCTTACTTTTCACATGACTTTTTAGTTAATAAGATAGTTCTGTTTGGAGGGTATGATGTGCTGATCCTTGGGTTTGAAGTGGCATTGCAAAAAATGCAAGCAGAAAGATAACTTGGTCCCAGCTTTGTTCTCCAGCTCGTCGGTTTTGGAACAAGTTTTCCCTTGGGTGATGCTGGGGAGGCTTGACAGAAGGGACTGCCTTGCATGTTTCTGGCATTCCATCCCCTTTCCACGTGAGCATGTGGGTACAGAGAGCAAGTTGCTCTCAATACACACATCAGCTCTAGGGCCATGAGCATCTGGCCAAAGGCAGGGGCTGACAGCCAGTGCTTCTCTCAGCCTCGGTGCCTGCTGACTGGGAGAGGGTGCACTGGCTGGGATGGGGTGCACTGGCTGGGACAGGGTGCACTGACTGGGAGAGGTGCACTGGCTGGGATGGGGTGCACTGGCTGGGAGAGGTGCACCGACTGGGACGGGGTGCACTGACTGGGATGGGGTGCACTGACTGGGACGGGGTGCACAGACCGTGACAGGGTGCTGGCAGCATGCTGTGGCCCACGGTGTGTAAACGGGTGGCTCACGCTCAGGCTGCAGAGAAATCTGTGGGTGACTCCCATGGCTCTGTGAAGCAGGGGCTATGTGGCAGTGCCAGGGGTACAGGGACACACTGGCAAACTGAGGAAGGCAAAAATCATTGAAATGCAATACAGCTATGACTTAAGCCTTAAGTCACTGACTTCTACACAAGACATCTGGTGTTGGCTGATGAAGCACTGTGCTGGTGTCAGAGCAGGCTGCAGCAGCAAAGAGGCAGTAATACAGAGTTTAGGAAAATGAATCAGAAGGGTGATTTTCCCCAAGGCTGTAGATGGTAAAATGAATCAGAACTCATTTAACTCAGAAGAATGAAGTTCCTATTTCTCAATCCCCGGCTACACAGTTGTTCCAGCCGTTGTTTCTTACTGGTAATAATGCATGTTATTACTTACTGGTAACAAGAGTTGGTAACTGCATGTTGATAATGTCTTATGTGGCTTCTAATAAGCAAGATCTGTGTAATCCTGGCTTTTCTTGCATTGTCCTTTTTAATGAGAATCAGCATACAAATTTGGGATTATAAGCAGTTCTGTTATCTATGACTGATTATTACTTGCCTGCTGCTTCTGGAATAGCAACAGGATGGTTCTTTGGCTTTTGTGTCACGGAGGGTTGTGGGGAAGAGGGTCATTGACTTGGTTGAGGTTTTAGGCTGGGGGAAAGGAAGATTTGGAGATTTTTCTCTGAGTAATAAAGTGATTTAAGATGTCTGCAGGAAGTGGTGTGATGTGTTTTCCTCCACCCACTGTTCTGTACTCGAGCAAGTCATACATGAAGCTTCAGGGAGATGTCCCCTGTGGGTAGGAGCCAGTCACAGTAACTCAGTGGTGAAATACTTGGAGGGTCATGTTGTCCACCTGGTTGATCTTTAACAGCAGGAAGTAGGGGGCAAATAAGTGTCATTTTAAAAAGATTTGAGGCAGCTATAGCATGACTAATTCCTGTTATGTGATTCACCTCCCCGATGTTACTTGGACTGCTTGCCTGAAATTACACATTGCATGAACTTCTTATTACCATAAATAGGGATTTTCCAAAGTGTTTTTTTTTTTCTTTTCAGCACTTCCCTGTATTGTTCAGACCTCACAATTGGTTAAAAGTTGTTCAGACCTCACAATTGGTAAAAAGGCCCTAATCCTAGATAAAGTATAAGTAGTGGTGTGAGGTAGAATGAGTAGTCTGAGGGAACTGGTTGATGTAGCTGCCAAGCCACTGGCCATGATATTTGAGAAATCATGGCAGTCAGAAGTTCCAGGGGACTGGAGAAAGGGAAACATTGTATCCATCTCTTAAAAGGATAGAAAGGAGGACTCTGGGTACTACCAACCTACCAGCACCCCCTATGTGCCTGAAGAGCATGGAACAGATTGTCCTAGAAGCTGTGCTAAGGCACATGGAGAACAGGGAGGTGATTTGGGACAAGGGGGAATGGCTTCAAACTAAATGATTTAGATTAGATATCGGAGGAAATTTTTTACTGTAAGTGTGGTGAAGCACAGGAACAGGTTGCCCAGAGAAGCCGTGGATGCCCCATCCCTGGCAGTGTTCAAGGCCAGGCTGGATGGGGCTTTGAGCAACATGGTCTAGTGGAAGGTCCCTGTCCATGGGGTTGGAATGAGACGATTTTAAGGTCCCTTCCAAGCCAAACCATTTTATGATTCTATGATATTTGACTAACTGTGCTAATTATCCTGCCTGCCTCTCTTACCCTTCATCTCAAGTTGTCCTTCATATGTGCAGGCATCAACTAAGAAGTCCAAAGTCATAAAAACCTGAAATGAAAAGGTACAGAAATAGAACATGGAATTCCCAGAATACCAAAAGTTGGAGCAAATGGAATTATTTATTCAAGACTGTGAATAATTGCATGTCTGTGTTAGGGAAAATTGGGCATTGATGACTAATTAGTCTTTTGTTTATGTGGATTCTGAAAAAATGTTGCTGACTTCCTTCTTCGACAATAAGTTTATAAAAGGAGTCATCCGATAAAAGTAAAGTTATTTGTAATTTACAGAATACATTTATGGTTTCCTGTGACTGAAACAGATATTATTGTACTCAGAGGTTCATGTTAGAAAAATCCACTTGCAAGTTAACAAACTGAATAGGTTGTGTATAGATCTAAATTACTTTAGTTTAGAAATTCAGTTTAAGTAGGAAGTGAGATTTCTGTCTTTTTTTTTTTCTCAATGTACACAAGATGGCTTCAGAGGTTTGAAAAGATACAGTCCCTTTTCTACTGTGTGACTCTGGTAAGACTTGAAAAAATGACATACAGAGATTGTTCTTCTAATGTAAAAAAAGCTAAGAGAAAAAGAAAAAAAGGAAAGTAAGTATAGGAGAGAGGCAGCCTTTCTGGTTTACAAACGAAACCAGCAGAAGACAGAAACAAAACTCCTTGCAGCCAACTGCAGCCTCTTGTCAGAGGTTTGACAAAAACAAAATTTCTGCACAATTTCTGTTGTAGTGACTTATAATTTATACTGTTATGGACCATATAGCTGTCTTTAAAGATTCCCTGAGAATGGGTTAGAAATTGATCCAATTAAAAAATACATGGTAAGGTCAGTAGAGAAATTATGGTGCCCTTAAAAGATACATTGATGGTGCACATAAAATGAGCTGCACTGAAAGAAGGTGAGCATCAAGGTCAAGTAGATCAGGATAAGGGATTAGAAATATTAAGGTCTCTAATACCACCTAATGTTTAGCCCTCTTGCATACTTAAACCAGGCTATTTTCTTTGATGAGTAGAATTGTTATTTCTACTGGAGTTTTGTCTCAATATGAGCCATGCCAGCTCTGTCTGAGCTCAGCAAAACCAGTTGCCTGCTGAGATGTTTGAGCTGAATATGAGCACCTTTCTTGTAAAAACATACTATAGACTGGAATTACCTTGTTTTTCTTCCTGCTCTCTTTTTCCTTGATCTGGCACACCGAGTACACACAGCTCAACTTTGCTGTTTTGTGTCCCTGAAATAACAGCTGGTGCTATCTTGAGTATATCTCCATGGCTTTGCTTTGTGTCCCTAAGAGTAGTGATGTAATATGTAGTTGTATGTGTCCCTAAGAGTAGTCATATGTAATATATTGCCTTATCCCAAGGGATGAACAAGAATAAAGTATCTTATTCACTAGAATTGTTTCCCTCTCTAATAGATGTGTCTATCATCCATTTGTTTGGGGTTTTTTTATATCTACAGCAGTCATTGGAAGGGCATTTGAGTGTTTCACAAGCTCTATGTGTTTACTCATGTTTGTAAGGGAATGTAATTCTGAATTTGTGAAGATGGAGAAATGGGGATTATATAGTTTGATTGCCCAAAGTATTTGGCCTTTTCTTATTTGCCTGTGTATTAGTGCAAAAGTGCAAAAATTAGTGCAAAAGATTCCGTCAACTTCATCCATGGTGCATGGAGAGGACACCTGACTTTGTACCCTTTAAGTACTGCATCCCACTGTAATTCTTTTCTTCTCAAAAGTAACAGAATGAAACTAAGTGCATTGTTATTCATCCTGCTGCAGAGCCAGATATTCCCCATTGCATACTGACTATTTCATGGGGATTTTTTCTTTCTAATGATGGTTATTTTGCATTTGTCCTCAAAGGATTTTATTTTGTTTTCACACCCAAGATCATCTTAAATCCTGTTTGTGTTACATACTCCTTCCTAAATCAGTATAAATTGCTGATTTATTAAGTGCATCTTCTATCCCATTCCAGATGGGATAGAAATTGAACTGATGAATATCTGAAAATACTGACTAGCATCCTGAAAAGGGCAGACTATTGCACAGTCAGCTCAGTCCAAGAGTGAACTACAGTTGGCTGCTTTCTGGGGGTGGTTGTGTAACACATCCAGTGGTACATGATGCCTTTACACTTTCCCATTTGTAATGAGAATGCACATTAGGTTCTGTCAAAAGTCTTCATAAAATCAGGTTATGACACGTGTTGCTTCCTGTGTAGCTGTTCAGCCTCAAGTGAGTTTGGCCTGACACTGCTCTTTCTTGTTCAATCCTGTGTCTCTTGGTGCAGCAGCATCCCTAAGGCAGCCTTCCAAGCTGTTTTACTGCAGTGCTGCTGCTCTTGGTGCCTCTGTGCCTCCCCCTTGTCCTCCCTGGCTTTCTCCAGGTTCCTTCTCAAGTCCTGCCTTCCCCCCATGCATCAATAATCCTTGTGCACGGGTGCTCAGTGTGAGAAAGGAATTGTTAGGGTGTCACAGGAGCTGAAAGGACAAGGCTGCCATGCCCAAAATCAGGCTGAAGAGGCCACGAGGGCAGAGATGGCACAGAGCTGTGGCAGGTAGTTTCTGGAAGCTGGGAAACTAACATGACTGGGATATTTGGGGTTGATGCTGTGTGAGGCAGGGACTGGCCGTTGTCAAGTAGGGGAGGCAATAGGTTCCTGGATTGATCAGGGGAGATGAGACCAGATTCCACTCCTGTCCTTTATCCTTTTCAACTCTGCTTTCTGCTCACTGGAACAGCAACATGATCTGCAGGGAAGTCTGCCCATTGCAGGGAAAATAGGACCCATCCATGCCTGCTGTGGTCTTCCTACAGAAAGCAGGTAGGACTGAAGCTGGAACTTCTCACATCTTTCTGAGTTAGGGTGTGAAGTAGGTGCAGTTGCCAACTCCAGCCCAACTTTATCTTCTCCTGAAGTATAGCAGGACTCACCTGGTGTGAGTCTCCACAGCTGTGAGGCACTTCTGTGAATACATGGACATGGCTATTGATTGATGGCTTATTCTTGTTGAAGCTAGGCTGACTGGTGTATTATTTTCCATCTACTCTTTTTTACAAAACAAGTGTTCTGTCTGTTTTACCATAATTTCTGAAACATTATCAGCAACACTTCACAAATTGCCTTAGCTAAATCCCTCAGAGTGCACATAGCCTTTCAAAATATCTGTTAGCCTTTCCTGATCTATTTTATTCTATGCCCCCATCCTACTGTTAAAAATAATTTTTTTAGACCCTAGTTCACAATTTTGGTTCTAAAGATTGCAATTAAAAGTAACAGCAAATATTTCAGCTATCTTTATAGCAATATAAAACTATTTATATACCATATGAACATATAGAAATATATGTATTATAAAAATATATATAAATTTGTGTTTGTGCCTCATATGTATCTGTCTTTCTTTTACTATCTTGTGTTATTAGAAACATCCTTCATTGCCTTTAATGGCTCTTTCTGCTCGATAAACTTTTAGAATCAGAATGGTTTGGGTGGGAAGGAATCTTTATAGTCCATCTAGTCCAATCCTCCTGCAATGAGCAGGAACATCTTCAACTAGACGAAGTTGCTCAGAGTCCTGTGAAACCTGACCCTGAATGTCCCCAGGGATGGGGCATCTACCATCCCTCTGGGCAACCTAGGCTAGTGTTTCAGCACTCTAGTCATAAAAATATCCATCCTTGTATCTGGTCTGACTCTACCCTCTTTCAGTTTAAAACCATCACCCCTTGTCCTGTTACTAGAAGTCCTACTAAAACGTCTGTCCCCATGTTTCCTGTAAGTCCCCTTTACGTACTGAAAGGCTACAACAAGGTCTTTCCAGAGCCTTCTCTTCTCCAGGCTGAACACCTCCAACTTTCTCAGCCTTTCCTCATAGGAGAGATGCTCCACCCCTCTTGTCATTTCTGTGACCCTCCTCTGGACCTGCTCCAACAGGTCCATTTTTTACATCATAATTCTTCCAATTGAAACCAAACATCATAGTGCCATTTCCTCATACTCAATCATGCACCCCAGTTTCTACTTTCCTCTTTTTTTTTTTTTTTCTCCTCAAACTTGCTGTAAGGATATTATCCCATTTCTCCCCATTTTATGTTGTTCAACCAGTCCCTAATCTCTTCTCCCGGTCATCTCTTCCCTGCCTCTTTATCTGATCTTTTTCTTCCAAGTTTGTGAAACAGGATCAAACAAGCTAACAAACCTTCAAGTGTTGAAGGAAGCTTAGTGTGTGAATTTAAGGGCTGGTGTTTATGTAGGTAAAGGCCTGAACCAAATCCTAAACTGAAACAACCGCAGGTTTCTGGTTCCAAGATATGCAGCACAGTTCAAATCCTGCAATGACCGTCAAGTGACTCATGCCTGTCTGCACCGTATGGCAGGTGCAAGGGCAGATTAAATAGCAAGAGACTATCCCATGAAGGCACACGACCAGGTTACGCTCCCTGTTAATGAAAATGGATGCTTTCTGGATGAGACAAGCTGGGTGCATAACTCTTGCAAATTCCAGCAAGGAAGTCTTTTGGTGTAGTCCCATTTGCCTCTGCCAAAAAAAAATATGTAGGCCTAACTGCAGACAGATTTGTTACAACGAAAATTGCAGCAATGTTCAGTGAAACTGAGCAGACCCACCTGGGCTCCGTGCTACTGCCTGGCCCGAGGTGAAGGGGCTGTTGCTGTCCGTGGCTCTGGGCTGCTCCCTGTGCCACTGCCAGCAGGCAGCGCGCAACACGTGAGCTGCCCCGTGGTTCAAGCCATGTTTTTGTCATCAGTTAAGGCACAAAGGACTTGGGAAAGAAAAGAACTGTTGTTGAACTCTCCCGTGGGTAATAAATTTGGCTTGTTTAAACCAAGAAAAAGTGAGGCTTTCTGAAGCTCAGGGTTCTTTGGCTTTATTTTTAATCCAGGAATAAGAAAATTGTTTGGAGCTCATGTAGATGGAGAGACTCTTCTAATTTGTTGCCAAGACTTGGGCTTAGATGGGTATCATCTAAAAGATGTGGGCACATAGGAGAGAGAAATATTGCCTGGAAATGACTGCAAACTCATGTTACTGAAAGTATTACATAAACTATGCTCAAAAAATGTCACACAGCTGCACTATATCCATATTAAAGCTGTCTAAAAGAAATGCCTGTGTGTTCCCATTCATAACTGCTTTCAGCTTTATGATTGTCTGCACCTCAGATGTTTTTCTTAGAGCAACTTTTTAAATTTTTCTCCTCCCCCTAATCAGACACGGCCAGTAAGTAATGGGGGAGCTATTTGTCTTTTCTATACCCTGCATCACCTTTCCTTCAGTTTCCAGTTTTTCAGACAGCTTGTAAAGTATTGTGTCATACGTTCCTAGTAACAGAGTGGGCTCTTCCACACCCGTGTCTTTAAACCTGGCATTGCAATCCTTTGATACCAGGCTTGTTGAAGAAATCCTACAGTTTTACTCCCTGGCTGGTGCAGAGCTATATTTAGTGTACCTGGTGCTAGGGAAAAGGTGAACTACCTCTGTATTTCCCTTTGGCTGCCGAGTCTGTCCTTAGCCAGGCACAAATGGTCAGAGGGTACAAGGGTGGCCTAGAGCCCACACGTTGAGGAGGCTGAAATGAGGGAAGGATTTCCTGGCTCACTGCTGCCGCTGACCAGGAGTGCAGTATAAGACAGCTATTGCACAAGAATCTGGACCTTTGTTTTTCATCCCCATCTTTGAAGTCGGGGAGGGTTTGTTAGCATGAGACAAAGAGATTTTTTACAGTCAGCCTTCTCTTCCTGCCCCTTCAAACCGGCCACTCCACCACTTCCTCCAGGAGCAGGAAATGTTGCTGTAATCATAAGTGTGTATCATATTAGCATAATGTTGTATCCATAAGATTTTGCTGCCTTCTTCACATTCTGCATTCTTGCAAGACTTTTAAACTAAGCAGAAATTATCTTCACAATCATGTTCTCTGTATGTAAACATAATTTAATAAAAACACTTAAGAGTTCTTAGAGAAAAAGAAACATTTTCAAAAAACATTGCAACTGTAGAGTACATCTGCTTTTCCTCATACTATGATCCATAATGATTCACTGGGCAACGCTGGATAAAACTCAGTGCTATTGCACTATGCTAGACACATAAAGACAGTTCTGAATTTTCAAAATTGTCAACAGCTTTTGAATTACTATTTGGCCTCATTGACAGGAGCTGGACACTGCGTTGGTAGATATGATGACAAGTCTCAGATTTTTAGGCATTTTAGAGAATAACTAAGGTGTGCCAATCATCCTGTGCAGACAAACCCTTACATGTAGAAGTCACCAAATTACTATACAGAAATGCTATGAAATACAAACTCAGGCCTAGAGCTCTGCATTAAAAAGGTGGGGTGGGGTAAGTAGGTTATCAAACCTGCCTCAGCAAAGATTCTGTGCACTGCCCTTGCCTGCAGATGGAAGAGCTGTGTGATGGCTATGAAGTGTTTGAGAAACTGGACAGTGTTAGAGGAGAGCTAATGGCCCCTAAGTAACAGTGTTTTGGGAAATTTGTACATAACTTGAGTGATTAATTTCTTCTGTACATGTCAGCACTGCTAACATTGTTATATTTATCCCATGGGAAGGTTATGGCAATCTCTTGGAGCAAACTTCAAGCTGAACCATAGGTCTCTGTGACTGGGTTCCTTTAGCAGCATTTCTCCTGCTGTGCTTGACACATGAGTTGTAACTACTGTGACACCCACAGCGGAGGGGGGTGAGTCTCTTAAACCCCACAGGAGCTGCTTAGACTGAGTGGAGGACAGCAGGGTGCTAGACTTGGCCAGTCTTTCCCACAAGTTGCGTTGGACAATGGAGTTAAAAGTTTTGAGGGAGATGAACTTATCTTGGCCTGTCATTTCATGACTGAGGGTTTCTGGGATCCCCAAGGATATTTCCACCAAAACCATGGCTGATGTTCTGTCTGTTGGAAAGAAAAAGTAAAAGTAAAGGAATGGAAAACACATCCTAATTCTTACTTGTATGTGTTTGCTGTGAATCCTTTGTAACTATGCTACACTGGTTGAAGCTAAACAATGAAATTCTTTGCAGGTTTGATCACTTATTTCAGTCAGACAATTATTTTTCTGGCCTAAAGCAAGTGATTTTCTTTTCAGTTTCTACAGAAGTAAAGCCTACCACTATTAAAAAAAAAAAGCATCTCTTAAAAAATTATTTGACAGTAACATCCTCAAATGTTTGCAGCTGACAGTAATTTTACTATAGTGTGGTCATGTTTTCATAAGGGTTGTCTTGGAAGAAATTGTATGTTCCTAGATGGGACAGAAAATGATGACAAAAATGCAAATTAGGATAGCAAACAGGAAAAAGCAGCAAGGTCTTATCTTTGTCCATGGATAGTGCTTCTTTTGAATCCCTAGTAACTGAAGTAGTATAAAGAGTAAACCAACTGTTAACCTTACAGAAGTACACCCCACAACCCTGAATTTTCTGAGGAAACATTGAAAGAAATACAGTCCTGTTGTTCTGCACCATCAGGTGAAACGTGTCCCCTTCAGACTAGGCACAGTTTGCTCTGTTGTTTTCCAGGGCTGAGCATTTGTGCCTGTGTGAGTCTATCACATGAGGTGATAAATTGCTGAATGTGGTGCTATCTTTCATTGTTTAGTCGAGGGTTTCATCACTGTGAGCTGGGTCAAGGCTGAATGCTTGTCCTTGTCAGCAGTGATTTTTGTGTCTTAAATAGTTATAGTATGGTATGGTATAGCATGGTATAGCATGGTATAGCATGGTATAGTATAGCAGTGGCTTGTATGGGTATGTGCTTGGATTATAGCAGATTCTTCAGGTGAAAACAATTATATTCATACTCAGTGAAGATGAAAAGGAAAGATACAAATGTATAAATAGTAGGAGTAAATGAGTGTTTCTGGGAGTTGATGGCAAACAAGGAATATGTAATAACATAACCTGTAGAACATGGGGATGCACTGTACCTGATTTTTTACCATGTCCTTCCAACAGAGGAAGACAGTTTGCTTTCAGGATTGTGTTTACAAGTAACTGTAAGAGCGAGGGCAAAAATGCCTTTTTTTTTTCATCCTGATAAATTGAACTGCATATTACATGATATCTTGTATATACTGAAAAATTTAAGAAATGGAAATTAAAAATCAACCGTTTTGTGCACTCTACATCCTCTAAGGAACTCTGAGTGGGCTGCTGGTTTGCCAGAGACACCTTTTCCATCATAGACAAACTGATTACTGCTTTTCTGCTTTATCTGTAAAACAGAGAGGATATTTCTTCACATTTTAGATACCTCCAAAACTAAAGCAACAACTGTTTGTAATTTGCTTTGTGATTCTGGGTCACAACATTTTCTGGTACTTTTTTGGTAAGTACTAGGACTTACTTATGTGAATCATGATTTTCCAAACAGGCTTTATATTCTATCAAAGACTACAAGAAATTTAGGGCCAGGAAAAAGAAGCTTTCTGAAAATGGTACTATATATTTAACACTCATATCCCTTCTAAAGATCTCCATTTGTTTTATCTTCAGGTTATTAACATCCTGCAGCAAGTCATCACTTCAGCCTAAAGATCTGTGGAAGAAATAAGCTATACATGAAACTGAATGTAGTTAAGTCTTACATTCAGGATCCTGATGAGTAATACACCAGGAGAAGGAGATGAAGATGAATTTCACAGAGAATGCAACTGAGAAGTGCAATATTAATCATGATATCCACGAGACATTATCCCCTGTGGTGTACATATTTGTATTTATATTAGGCTTGCCAGCTAACTGCCTGTCACTGTACTATGGGTATTTACAGATCAAAGCCAAAAATGAATTAGGTGTCTACCTTTGCAATTTGACTCTAGCAGACCTGCTCTACATATTTTCTTTGCCTTTTTGGCTTCAGTATGCTTTGCAGCATGACAACTGGACCTACGATGAGCTGCTGTGCAAAATTTGTGGCATCATTTTGTATGAGAATATCTACATCAGCGTGGGCTTCCTCTGCTGCATCTCCATCGACCGCTACCTGGCCGTAGTGCACCCTTTTCGTTTTCAGCGGTTTCGGACCATGAAGGCTGCTGCAGTTGTGAGCATCGTTATCTGGACCAAAGAAATAATGACATGCTGCTTTGTCTTTACACACGGGGAGATCAGTATGGATGCTGAGAGCCACTTGGTGTGCTTTGAACATTACCCCATCAAAAAATGGGAGCACAATGTCAACTACTACCGCTTCTCTGCTGGCTTCCTTTTCCCCTTCTTTCTGCTGGCCTTCTCTTACTGTGGGATTTTACGAGTTGTCCACAAGAGTCCCGGCACTCAAAAGAAGAAGAAAATCCAAATTAAAAGACTGGTTTCAAGCACTGTTTTCATATTTTTAGTTTGCTTTGGACCATACCACATCCTACTTGTAGTTCGTAGCTTGTTGGAGAACAACTGCTCATTTGCTGAGAAAATATTTAATGTTTACCATATTTCTCTCCTATTAACTACTTTTAACTGCGTTGCTGACCCAGTATTGTACTGTTTTTCCAGTGAAAGCACTTACCAGAACTTTGTCAAGATGCGAGACTCTTGTCTAAGATGTTTAGGGCATCTCAGTACTGAGAGGAAGGAATCCTATCCACTGAACATTACGGAAACTCCCAACAGGACACAGCATGAGCAACAACCAGGGTCATTACAAACACCACTTGATGGTGCTGGAGTGAAGAACTGCTCCACAACCAACACAGACAGCCTATAGCATTCATCAAAAAAGTACATTAATCTTAAATGTGCAGCTATGGCCGTGTTTGTGTATCCATCTGAATTATTCATGTATTGCAACAGTGTGAACTCCCAAAGGCTTATGAGCAATGCTGTACAGAGAAGTTGTTTCTGGAGGTGCTTGGACCTTGGCAATAGTGAGGAAAGCATGTGCGAAGTCAATTCAGTTACAATCATGTGTCTGTTGTTGTTGTGCTACCACTTAAAACCTGTTGTCTTGATGACTGCATTGACTGGAATAAGCCAGTACTCATGGTGTGTACTTCTGGTGAATTCATCTTTAATTGCTTTCTGTTTGTCCCTGTAGCATCTAGAGAAAATAATTCTCTACAAGCTGTCATCATCTGTTGAAAAGGTCAGAGACAGAAAAAATTAAATGTCCCCGTATGTACTTTTAAAAAGCAAAACACTTCCACAACATCTCTGTAATTTTATGAAATAACTTCTCCCTCCGCTGGTTTCAAATCCTGCAGAGACCATGCCAGAACCAGACTCCTAAAACAATCTGTCCCATAGCGTGGGATGTTATGGGAGAACATGCACAAGGAACTCAGCATCTGCTGAGACCTTCAGGCTGTTGTTTGACTGTTCAATTTCAGGCTGTTAAACCTCATCATAAGGCTCCTATAGCCTTCCAGAAGTATGAGAACTCTTGGCTCTGATGGGTATAAATAATTTGGTTTGTTGACTTGGAAAAGAAGTTGGTAATATGTGAGGCACTTTGACCCATGTGCTTCTCTGAGTCACTGTGTTCAATGATGAATTTAGTTACGTCTAAATTCTACTACACCTTGCTGAGGTTTTGATTGTGTCCTTTGCAATTTGTGTGTCTTGTGCAGCATAGACCATGCAGGCAATTAAATCACAATGCATTTGTCAGGGAAACTGTTGAATGAATTCTGATTAAACTCTGTTTGTGCCCACAGATGCTATATTTTAAGGTTCGGTCACTGCTCAGGAAATGCAGTATCAGAAATATGATGTATGAATGATCTATTTCCTGGTTTAGACAGAAACAAAATACAGGATTAAGTGGAGAATAATGGCTTTTAAAGGTGTGGGAGTTTGTGCTCTATAGTATGGTTTCTACCACCACCTCCTCTCTAGGTTTTTAGGTGTTTTTAATAATACGAATGAATCCTGTGTGATTCTGCTTTGTGATCTGCTCATCACACCTTCTGGTATTGTAACTGTTACACCATGAATGTGTGTCTTGTCCTTTCAATTCTCTGATTTCAACCTTCCTTGAAACACCTCTCTCTCTGGCCCTGGAGCTGCTAACTTCCAGCAGTACAATCAATTTTGTTTCTTTGGTTTGCTTTTAAGTCAAAAGATTGTCTAGACAGATGGTCTGGTCTTGGTATCTGAAGTATGTCATTGTAACACAGCCTTGCTTGTCATCAGGTTCCAAAAGGAATATATTCTAACAGTTTTCTGGAAACCACCTTGAGAGTGCAATATTGGATATAACTAGTGGATATGTTTAATAAAGAATTCATATATGTATAGAATAAAGAATCTTGTATTTTTTCACTCTATGTTTGAATTAACTATTTTATAACTTTGGCCCACAGTTTCTATTTGTTAGACTGCAGATCCTCCCCTCCCTGCTCTTGCAGAAAGGATTCATGTCTCCACTCCCAAGAGGGGATTAGGTTTGCTTAGGTTAACATTTGGTTTGTTTAATTATTTTACATTTCTTTATACTTAGACCACTCAACTGGATTAATTGTCTTACATCTGCATTTTTTCCTCCTGACTATTAGCACTGTTTAGCTTTATTTTCTCCTAATCTTTCCTCTTCTGTCTGTTTCAAGGGGGTCTAAAGGCAGGGACTCCTGACTGCCATGATGTTGTGCTTGTACGTTGTTAAGCACTGAGCCAACTACTTGCACTCCCACGACATGTCAGGCTGCAAGACACACACGTGGTTTGTTCTAGGATTAAATATTTGTTGTCACGTTTATGCTTTGCTTCTTTACAGTTACCCATGTTGTTTAAATTAGACAACTGGAATGCAGAGCATGCTGTATTACATGGAATTGTCATCTGAGGGATTAAGGCTTATTTGAGTTGGTACTTTGATGTGGTCAGCTTTGGTCAGCTGCTGCTGTTTAAAATCAGATGGAAACCTGTGTAACACAGCTCAGCATTCTGATTCAGTTCTCAGCACTTAACCTGCTAACCCGCAACAGAAGGGAGGGACTTTTTTTCTTTTTTTCCTTTTTTTCTTTCCTGAAGGCAATATTTTATCAATTCTCTCTCTATTGTAACTGTTCAGCTTACGCTGCAGAACTGTAACGATATGGCAGGAAGAGAACTCCCCCCCAGAGCCTTTCCTGCTGCCTCAGTCAAAGCATGGCCACTCCAGGGTCCTGCTAAGGTTGCTAGAGATATGCTACACATGCTATTGCAGAAAATGCAGTGCTTGGGACTGCACACGAGAAGGGATTTTAAAAGCATGCACTAAAGACAAAGAAATGATTACATTTTGTATTTCTTAATGAAATCTGACTGTTAAGACTTGTATTTTGGAGAAAAAAGAGCAAAAGGAATGCAAGTTTTTGGACAAAAGTTAGTGCTTGGAAAGAATAATACACATTGTACCTGTTGGTGTAATATGTCAGTAGCATACAGAGGATGAAATCAACTGCTTCTTTTACCAAACAGACATTTTAAAATGATGCCAATTTCATTTTATGGGTTCTGTGCAGCAGTGAACATGCCATCCTGCAGGGTTACTGGCTTTGGCAAAAAGTTCAAGCATTCATATGAAATATCTTACTTAATACTTATGGTTTGGAGAGTTTGGAGACTTTTAAAGGAGGTATTTTCTAATTGTGAAACTTCAGAGATACCTTTACTGCAATATCCTTCAAGAAGGTTTTAATTGAAATGAATCTAGAAAAAATGACTGATCTATAAAATAAACATTGAGATTTTTGGTGACTCTGAATATCTAGAAGCAAGTCTGGCATTAAGATTTCTTTCTGTCACATGTTCAACTATTTTAAGTCTTTAAAAGCTGCATATCCTCAGGGACTTCAGGATATTAATATTCAAAATATTCTGATGTTTGTGCTACGAAATTATTTTTCTCATTCTCAAAAAGTTTTGTTTTGCATTGAAGAAGGAAAATAAAACCCACCTGCCAGAAAGAAAAGTAGATATAAGGTGTTGCTGGCTGCTGGAAGTCCAACTAAATGGATCTCCCATTTTACAACAGGTAAAGCATCAGTGCCTTAGAGGTGCAGTGTCAAATACACCCTGTCCTCTCTGCTGCGCGGGCTGACAACCAGCACAACTTCAGCCCTGACACTCGTCTGGAGTTAAGGCAGAACCACAGCTTTAAACGGCAAAAGTTAGGTACAATTCACAACCATTTGTTGTGTACTCCTTCAGCACTAGCAGTCCTATGGGATGTAATTTCATTTTACTTCACTTGGTCTTGTTAGGAGCTGAATTTTTATGATAGGAATTAATGTAAATGTTAATTTACATAAAGTTGTTTCATACTGAATGCAAATGTTTATTCATTTCTAATCATGCTTTAATTTCTAATCATTAATTTTAATCAATATATATGTATTCAATTAATATATTCTTAACAACAGGATACTCTGAAATGTCCACAAATTTTCTATATTACCCAGAAAGTGGCAAAAGACATAAATGGCAAACTACTAATGTGACAGAGGTCAAGGGCATAGCCTACCCTTTACAAGGAAGGTCTGCAATGCTGCCCTTATTTTCATTAGCTCAGTTAGAATTTTCTCCTATCTCCACACAATTCCACAAACTCTCCCGCACCACAAGAAGACAGTGTTAGAGGGGCTACAGGAAGTGTGCAACAGAGCCTTCACTACTGTAACACTTACTGCAGTTTTGTTTTGAATCTCCCCTCTCTACTGTAGCTCTTTTTCTCACCACAAGTATTTTTAAATCCAAGTTGCTGCGAGAGTTACTTCCTGTTGCAGTTATGAGGTTAGTAAAACAAGAACAGCAATGCAATAATGTTTCACTGTAATTGCAAACTTTCTTTGTAAAAACCAGATCACCTCTTACGATATAATACCATTTAATATTCATTCTCCATCATAAAATTTCAGAAAAGAAAGGTAGACCAAGTCATTGTGGTGATATCCTCTTGTTTCACAGAGATGTTGTAAGGATAACAATGAAAGGTTGTGCGTAGTCAAGACACCAGAGATGAAAAGTCATCTTGTTCTGATCTTTTCCACTTTGTGAGAGCCTCAAGGATAAGGAATGGGAGCAAGTGTTGATGCAGAAACCACTGGGGGCAGTCACTGCTGTGCTTCTTGCAGCAGCTTTTCAATGATAAGCGAGTGGGTGTTGTAGAAGGGCAGCCCGTCCACTTCCATCTCGAGACTGGCAGTTTTGCCACTGCGGACCCCGAGACGCACAAGTGTTTGCAGAAGCTTTTCTTCCTTAAAAACCAATGAAACAGAGTATAATTAAAATTCTGAATCAGACAAGAGCAGTCATCAAGATCTTTATTTTAATTCTGGAAGAGACTGACTGCATCCTCCAAATCTATTTTGCCATCAACTTGCAAACATTTTCTCTATCTTGTCCCAGAGAATATGTTTAGCAACTGGAACTTAGAGAGTGTCAGAAGGCTTATATTCTTGACTGCTATTTAATTACTGCATGATATTATTGTTCTCCACACTCCCTCAAACAGAACATTAGTGTCAGTTTTCAGAAACATGAATCGTTTTTTGCCTTTTGGTTTCAAGTTTCTATATGCAGAAATCAGAATCAAAGGAACCTCCACCCAAAGTATCTCAAAAATCCATCTGTGGTTTCCCTAGCGAGGCAGCTGGCTGCAGCTGCATTTTTAAAGAAAAAGAACAGAAGGGAAAGAGGATGCACCAGGAAAAAAGGTTACAGAGAGCACCTGAACAAGCTGCACACTCATTTTCCTTTCCTACAGCTTCTGTGATCTCTGCATGCATTATGCTCTCTCTCCTTTTAACCACTGATTTTATGAGAATTCTGGTTGCTTAGGGAAGCAGTAGGGAGAAAAAACCTTCTGAAATTGTGATTTCTTGGCATGCTTTGAAATAGTGTATACTTTGTTTAGAACTCCAGTTATTTTCTTGCTTAACAGTAATATAAGCAGATAACAAAGTGTGTTCCAAGTTGAGCTGTTAAAGTACACAGAGGGAACAAAATCCTTGTTTGTGAGCTATGGGCCAGTTAGCATTGTGGGATGAGAAGATGACATAAAATGAGCTCTGAAAAAAAACTAGGAAGAGTGAAATTAGAAGACCTGGTTTCAAGTGGATGTATGTCTGGCGTAAACTGCTTTGCTTTTCATTTGCCATGAAATGTACACGGTAAAACTCTTTCTACTCTCTTATCATTTACTAACATGAGAATTTATTTCTCAGATTCTGTTAATAAATATCTAAGAAAACTAAAAAACGAGTCACTTCTTAGCTTCCCCTATACCAACCCTGTGATAAGTTATATAAGACCTTGAAGCACTCACCTACCTATCTTTTCTTCCCTTTCTTTGCTAGGAATGCCATTTCTGGTCTTTGTCTACTGTTCCAGTTCCATTTGCTTGGAAATTGCTACTGAAACAGTCCTACCAGTGTCCTTGACAAAGAGTCTCTAGGTTATAACACTTTTTGTTTGACATTCCCACACAATAACCTCTAGCAAAGTTCTTTATCTCCCGGACACAAATGAACGATGAAAAAATATTATGAAGTTAAAATGTCTAATTTTCTCTTATCAAATGTTAGGACTTTTTGGAGGAAGACTTCTAAACCACAAAGAATACAATAGCTGTAGATTTGAATTTAGACACAATATGGTTGTATTTTACATAATACAGTGCATGGCCTAAATATAAATATTTCTGAAAGGAGGTAAGCATACCCTGCATGATTGATTAGCAGAGAATTCAGTGTAATTTTGTAACCTGCTTTCTGAATGTACTTTCTAAAGACTTGTCTTTTATTTCCTGGTAAGGCATTTTAGTTCTTAATTGCAACAAAATTAAATGAGGAACTGGTTTTCTGCTAAGGGAAAAATATGCGTAGTTACACGGTGTCAGTCTTAACATCACATAGCTGGACAGCAGTGACACATTTAAGGAAATTACCTGCATACATTGGTAGCATAAAATTTGCTACTTTGTAATTTATAACATTCTAAATATACACCAGTTTATATCATATGAGTGATCATATAAATAAATGCAATATACACAACTGATCTTTCTGCATGACAGAGGTTTCTCTTGGCACTGAGTGTATCTACATGCAGAAGGGCAAAGCAGATCTCGTGTCACAAAAGAGACACCTAAGTTGGCTATGCAAAATGTAATTTCTAATATGAATTGTTTCTGGTACATATTGAGCTCTCTGATCTGCTTTTATGAGGTAAAAAAAATGTGCATGCTTAATACTATGTAACCATGCCTGATAAATTCTGTCTTCAAATGCTACTTCAAATGTTTCCATTTGTAATGAGCATACACAATGTACAGTACACTTCCTTAGCTGCACAGTGCTGCAGTTTGCTCACAGTTCTCTCATTCGTAAATAATTATGTTGGGAGTGGGGTAACAGAAAAAAACAATCGAATTAATAGAAAAATATCTTGTTAGTTTGTGCTTTTTTCAAGGGAAAAAACTTCCTTATGAATGATAAAGCTAATAAAGCATACTAAAAATAGGTCACACCTCTATATATTTACAATATATAATAATTTATATTCCTATAGGTCATAATTTCAAAATAAATACTATACAGTTCATTTGTTACCATTAATAAAGAGTTCAGTAAATGAACAAATGCTTGATATATTAACCTGGTTGTGAGATGAAATGAAACGCAGACTGTAGAATGATTAGCATTAGCTACATTTGGATATGTTTGAATTAATTAATTTGATTACAGTAGCTTTGGTATAAAAGTACTATGAACATCCAACAAATCAAGCCAATACCATAATCAAATATAATTATGATTCAACTCCAAAACTGAAAGGTAAACAAGGATTATTTAGGTCAAAGCATTTCTTGCTCCTCAAGTTGTCAACAAGGAACAAATGCTTTGCAGTACCTCTCACTACGATGGATGCAAAGGCTAACCCATGAACTTAGAACAATCTTAGCTTTCTGTTCAGTGGGAAGGGAGAGCTGCACAGTTCTGGGTTTTGTGCCAGCGCAGTCCTGACACTGCTTGAACTCCAGACTGCAGAGAAATAATGGTGGTGTTTCAGGGGAAGTCTTCACTTAGTAATTATGATCTACGGCTTTCATGGAAGGAGTGCCACTTTTTCAAGAAAAAACTCCCACATTATAATAAAGCTGTCTGGTGCTTAGGCACCCTTTCAAATGTCCTCTTTCCAGTTACAAACACAAATACAAAGTCTGAGACGGATCTGTGCGGTGGTGCTCTTTATCTTACTAGGGCAATTATTATAGCATTAAATGAATCTGGATTTTGCAGAGAGGAGCCATATAAATTGTCTGATTTTTTAATACTAATGGAGTGTGTGAATACTAATGTATTCAATCTTCTGCACTGTTTACTGTTGTGTGATTTATAATTAAAGATATCATATTTTCTTGTCAGACATTTTGTCATTTTCTCTCCTCCACAAAACTGTTCCCATTAAATTTATCTCAATAGATTTTAGTATTGCACTTTCAATAGCCCATTACTGGATCATTAATATTCCCAGCTGTATAGCTTAGTAAAACAAAAATCTGAAGGCTTTCCTGTACACAGTATCACCTTTAATTACAGTATCTCATTACCAGGAATTTTGCTCATAGTAATTTTAGGATGCATTAATTTAAAGATCAAAAACCAGGAGGTGCAATTGGAAAAAACATTGAAAATTGAAAAGTAATTATTCTATTTTTTAAAAAGATTGTGCTGAAAAGGGTCATACACTTTGTTAAGCTGTATGACTATGCCAAGTGTTGGGATCAGTTTCAGTTCTACGACCTTTAGATGAAAAACTAAGATAGCAAGAATGAAAAAAATAAGTGAGACCTACTCTCAAATACCTCAAGGGGTTTTGCTGGAATTTCATGCAGAATACACTATCATCTCTGGAGAAATACTTCATTGTTTTGGGCAGTATATGGTAGATGGGTTATATTTTGCTTAACGTTCTTGGAGGTCACAAATGTAATGGTTTTGTCCAAGTCTCTAAAGAGGTAGTCTGTCAATAAAGTTGATTTTTTAAGTTCCTAAGTTATTGCAAATACGTGGAACAAACCTTACTTGATCATTAATAGTGTGTATGTGTATATATTTTTTATTTTTTTTTAAACACTGCCAAGTTAAAAGTAGAGCCACATGCTTAGCAGGATGAGCACAGATCACATTCATTTCTCACCCCTCTCAGTTATTTTACTTTTTCTCAGTCTGAAACCTTTGCATTCCCAGAATATCACAGAGCTGCATTAGTCAAAACACATTTAAAAATATTCATGTGCAAGTTTTTCTCCAGCTTTAATTTAGAAACATTTAAAACTAATTATAGAAAGGTTCCAACAAACTAGAAAAGGTGGAAAGATCAGAAGTAAAGTACAAAGATCAGAAGTATGGAATGGCTACTGCATTAGAACTGTGACTTTTGATTTTGGAAGCAGACATCTAAAGGAGACTACAGCAGAAAGTTATAAAATCATGAACGATGCTAAGGAAGTGAACAGAGAATTTTAATCACTATCTCAATACAAGGATTTCTTACATTGCCCATAAAATTGTAGCACTGTCTTCTGCTTGAAGTTGTTGCATGAAGACATGAATACATCCATATTTGAGGACTTTTATTTGCAGTCTGTCTTGAATCCTTTGCAGAGTAACCTAAGTACAGTGTGGCTGCTCCTTCACAAGGGAGTCCCAAAGGTCACCAAACACCTTGTGAAGGTGTGCTATTGAACTGGACTCAGCAGATTTAGCAGCTGGTAGCCACTTCCAGCTACCTGTCACAAGCAAGTCACAACCCCCCGGCCCCCAGGAATTACCTTGGTGACAGATGGAAGTGCTGGCAGCCAGAGTGTCCTCCTCGGTGCCCCTGGAAACCCGACGGCTCTCCTCAGGTAGCGGTCGTGGATCTCACACGCGCGGAGAATGTACAGAGCACAGGCCACAGCGTAGCCACCCCAGTTAGAGACACCTGCAAAGAGTGTCACCGTGACCCAAACTGCAGAAAATGGCTGCTCAGAGTCCACAGCGTGTCACAGATACCTGGGTTAGGAACAGAGAAACCTGAGCCAAGAACAACGCGGACCACACAGCTCTTAAGCTGGTCTTTGCTGAATACAGCTCTCTCACTGTGAATTTTATTTCATGCTAGAGTAGAAGAGAATTTTAACTGTAACATTCAACTTCAGTTGAACATTAAAAACGTACATGTGCCCTTGAGTGGCTGCTGAAAGAACTTATCTCTTCACAGAAGAGCAATATGACTAATTTAGGCCTGATAGGGGCACACTCACAGAAGTTTATCAATTATACTGAAAATTTGTATGTGCACAGACATTTTAATTGCCACACAGATCCGTTATGCAGTCTTCCTTGCTATTTTTTGTTATGTAGCAACCTGGTGTAGTGAAAGGTTTCCTGCCCAGGGTAGGGGGAGTTGGAACTAGGTGATCTTTAAGGTCCCTTCCAACCCAAACCATTCCAGGATTCTATGGTTCGATGATTTTATACAATGTGTGATTTTTCACTTATACTCAAGATTTGCCCAACTATTTCCAATCAAATGCACTATGTTCGTGGAACATTCTCAATTTGCAGTCAGTTCTTCTGAAGCCACAGGTGCCTAACTCTTCAGAAAATGGACATAATACAGAGATAGACTGGTTTGCCAGGGATGACTTGGAAAGGGCCAATAGAAATTACTTTGCAAGACAAGTGCTTCCTTGTCAGTTCTATTCTCAAATATCAGCTATTCCCCCACCCCAACAAAAATCCCTTACCAGCTACAACAGTAAAATCAGCTTCAACATCACAAGCTATAACATCTCCATTTTTTATGTGCTTCTTCACAGCATCTTTTACTTTGCCCATTCCTAGTTCATTTCCTCCATCGCCAACACCTTTATAAAAGAGATAAAACCAAAATCAGTATGAACCCAGCATATACATGACAATCCATTTAGAAAGCATCCAGTGTCTTCCCCAGAGTTGCTGTGACAGTTCCTAGCTCCACAGGAGATGGTTTATCCTTTTTCATTCACAGTGCCTAAAAACAGATGACTGTGAACGAAATAGCTGAAAGCATCATCTCTTACATGCCAACCTGCAAATTTATACATGCACTGTACACTGTACATTTCGTGCATGCAAAAGGAATCAAAATTATCAAGTGCTTGTGAACTGCAGACAGAATTAAGACAGTAAACTTTGCTGTGGAAGGCCTTACAGAGCATTCTATATAATTCGTTATCATAAGTACCTCAGCGCAAATAGAGAAAGAAGGCAGGAAAGTAATCCAAAATAAACTTCAGGAATTAGCCGACAATTCTATAATAAAGCAAGCATAGAAAATTTTGGCTTGTTATAAGCTTTAATTAAAAAAAGAGTATAGAAATAAAAATTATTGCAGAAAGACAAGCAAAAATATATGTAAGGGCTTCAGCAGAAGTAGGACAGACTGCACTGCCCATTTGTTTGATACAGATCACTAACATGCTGCAGTACAAGAAGAGCCCAGCCCTGTATACTATGATTGTCTTCATTTTCTATAGTCATTTAAGAAAAAAATAGCTGGTCTTTACTTTTTAAAGTTCTTAAATACTGGATGTGGTGCTTTGATTTTTGTTGCTCAAATAGAAACGTTATGTATTTGTCAGTGATTTTAGTGAAATCAATGGGACCTATGTCATTTCAGGAAAATTCTGGGCAACTCTATGTTTGGAACATAAATTGTCACTTGTCATTCAGAGTTCTGGAGATGAGGATAACTTATAAACTAGCAGTTTACACAAAAGCTGGGTAGTATTTCTAGTGTCTTAGCAATATATTAGAAAACACACAAAAAAATCCATCTATTTAGTTCGAAAATAAAATTTCTCTTTCATCTGTTAGTCTGAATGGCATCTTAAGTTTGAAGATTTTACAGAAAAATCCTTGTCGATGTCTGTGAAGTAGGACAGTGAAGAGCTCCGAGTCCTCATCCTCCTGATGTATCAGATTTAAATTTGAAATGTGACTGTGCTTTAATGCATAGCATGTGTTACAGGAGAGAAATTACAATATTTATCATTTACACTTCAAGCCCTGAAAACTGGTAAATTTAACACTTTTAGTAACTGCATAAATATCTCATGTGTCTGTAACAAATTTCTTCTTTAAGAGAAATGGAAATTTATTTCTCAGTAGAAATTTTTTATCTGATTCCTTAAGTCTATACAGTCAAGTGGGGCATAACTGAGTGACACACAGCTTACATAAAAGGATTTGCCATGGAACAGCTACTGTTTTTTATCTGCTTTAACAATCTGTTAGCATTTATTTCACTGTTGGGATTTAATGGTGCTTTCTAAAATCTGTTCATTGGTAGTAGCACTTTTCAAACAGGTATTGATATAATCCTGGTGCCTCTATCCTGATATATAAATATGGAAGTTCTACTGTTTTATAAGACTCATACACAGTGTTTTGATTTTTCTTATACTCAAAATCCAAATTTTTGCTCTTAATATTGCTTGAATTCTTGTCCCATGAAGATAATCAACAGTTTTTTAACTGAAAGATATCCATTGCTCAGGGCTCTTTGTATCAGTCCCACTTGGCTTTTCTTGTCTTTGTGGGAGTCCTGTCACCAGGATGGCTGCACAATTAGTAGATCTGCTGCAGTGAATGGATCTCAATAGTGTGACACTGGGAGAAAAAGAACACCACACTGAAAGTCTCTTGTGCCATGTTTTCTTCTTCCTCTACACATTGGCAGAGGACTGTATTTTACTGGAGATCTCCAGAGAGAAATTCACCTGAGCAAATGCAGCCATCTACACATAAGCCAGTCAGCTACACTGCTTTTGAAGTCAGCAGAGAGAAACACTCCCTTCACACATTCAGTTCATCTCACCCCAAGGCAGACATCTCAAATATAGACGTCTGAAAATAGGCAAGATGAATCCTCTTCTAAAGGCCCGAGTGCTTTCCAGGCAGAGGAAAAATAGTTCTGCTGGATGTTCCATGCAAGTTTCCACTGACTACATTGTTTTCTGAAACTACGTTCATGACCCAGGCAGCAAACTCAGTCTTCTGTGCTAAAAATCTTTTGTATGAAAGGGAAATGTGCGACCCCACTTTTTAATGCAGTACTTTGGAAAGCTTTTAATTATCTCCTATATAAATAGCATATAGCTATGTCAATTGTATGACAGGTGAAAAAAAATAATATGTGGTTCCAGTAACATCTCTTAATCTTTTATTTCAGTCTTATGTGGAAAATGAGTCCCTTCCAACCTCTCCTTTCATGTCTTCTTACTTTGTGTATTCCTCAAGGTTGCTGCTTACTCCATGAGTTTTCATGGTGTTGGTTCCCATACAATTGTAGGCATCGCTCGTGCTTTGTCTGTGGTCAGACTACCAGAGTAGATTTTTTAAAAAACACAGATCTTGTTTTAAATGCAGAACTTGACAGCAATTAACCAATACGTAACAAATGTTCTAACATTTCCCCTCTCCACCTACTGACACAGTACTTCTTGCCATGGAGCACACTATATAAAGAACTTCTGTAGGCTGCAAACTTGATCTTTCTAGTGCTCTAGTCTATAAGCTTATTCGAGTACTCTGCCCTAATACTGTACAATATTTGTATTTATTTTGGAACTAGACCTATGCCTCCAAATTCCTACTGACCATAGAGAAAGTCAAAGACAGCCCCCCCGGAAAAAAATGTAGCAATACATTGTCATCAGTACTGGGAGACAAGACACAAAGACCACAGCCCAGTGGCCTCATTAAGCCAAGCTTTGCAGAAATGCATTGAGAAACTCAACAGCCAACACAAGAAATTGTTACCCAATTAAAAACCAGACACAAAAAATTAGTGTGATAAGCAAACCAAAAAATATTAACTAGGTAACAGACAATGTAAGAAACAATTACATTATTTTTCTACAGATACTCAATTAGTTCTCCAGTGTCGAATATCCGTGTACACAAATTCCATGGGAGATCAGGGCAGATTCCTCCATTATCCCTGTTCTCCAGTGTCGAATATCCGTGTACACAAATTCCATGGGAGATCAGGGCAGATTCCTCCATTATCCCTGTTCTCCAGTGTCGAATATCCGTGTACACAAATTCCATGGGAGATCAGGGCAGATTCCTCCATTATCCCTTGAAGCCTCTGACTTGTTAAAACATTTCCTATGCAGATATCACTTTAGAGAAAGTTCACAGCACTGAGACACAGTGACTCTGGATAACTGCTTCTTCTCTCCTTTTCCACAAGCCTGTGGTATTTTTTATTAATGACATTCCGTAGTATATTTGAATATTCAGAGAATGTTTGAAACAAACTACATTCTACTGAATAGATTCAAATTTTCAGCTGGCAGAACACTCCAAACTCCACCAAACCAGTAATATACTTGCTGTGGGAGATATTTGAAGAGATTAGGGTGTTTTTATTAAAGGAATCAGGTTGTGATGTTACATAAGTAGCTGGAGAGACCAAGTTCTTGTAACAGCAGCCTAAAATTAGGGACAGGAGTTGAAACTGCAGCAGATAAAGCTCTGAGGCATTTTGCTAGACATCTTTACAGACACAGCTTTTCTTATATTTAGTCAATCTTTGTCCTCTGCTGAGATTGCCAAGACAGTGCCATCTAGAGTGCTTCTTTCTGAATGTTGGAAGTTACTCCTTATGAATAGGAAAATAATTAAATATAAATAAAATGTATTGCAAATTTTGCAATAATAAAAAAATACCTGTGAACTCTTCTGCTACGCAGCTTTTAAATGATACCAATACAGTGAAATTAGACTATGCAATATCTCTGCAGAAGCTCTCTAAATTCTATGGAAACATTTGAATAACAACAACACTGAGAAGTAAAAGTTCCCATGCTTTTGGTAATACTTAGGAGCAAGCCCAGAGCACTGTAAAAAGAAAAAACCTAGATCAGCAGACATGTTCTGATGTGACAGAAATCAGTCTGGCAAGAGTACTTACTTCTAATATTGGGACACTTATTTCTAATTTAATTTCTAGCATTTATGTAGATTATATATCTCCAAAACTCTTATTTGGGCCACACACGGTAGCAGAAAGCATTTGATTGTACAAGGATGTTGTACAATGGTCTACGGTGTATTTTTTCAAAACCAGATACAAATAAGTTTTCAAGAAGAAAAGGACTATTGACAAAATAGAGGAGCAACATGTTGACAAAAGCATTCTCACTAGATGTATTGGCAAAGGCCAGTGTAGCTTTGGCAGGAAGGACAAGGCATTCCTTTAAAGATTCTTACTGTATATGCATATTTTGTTAGAGAAGGCCCTATTAAAATAGATGCAAATATGTAATCCCTGTTTAAAAGAATTTACTGCTAAAGACAATATAAACTAACATTCTATCCAGACTGCTGTTTTAACTCAGGTATAACAATCATAAAAATAATACTTTAATAAATAGTGTTGCCATTTAACAATCATTTACTTTCTATGCTGCCTTTAACACATAAAATACAGAGTAAAGTCACTATGAAAAAGTCCACTTAGAGAAATGTATGTACCTAAACTGATCTATAGGTAATACAGCTGGGCTTGCTCTTTGGTCCTCAAATAACTTCGAAATCAACTCCTTCTTTTTTTTTTTTTTTGGCTGTGAGAATTCTTCAATGGAAACTTGTATTTTTTCTCCAGCAATGGTCTCTTCAAATTCAACCACAACAAACAGCTGTAGCCTGAAAGCAGCTATTCAGCACTTGCCTCCTGCTCCCCTCCACTTCCTGTAAGAGTTCCTGTTTCATGCTTCTCTTGCTTCTGAGAGTATCACACAAACTCACACATACCTGTTGTTGTGACTCCTGGAATGGTTTGTGCAGCTAAAAATAGATCATCTATGGGATCCACGAGATGTTTAATGTTAACTTTCCTGGCATTGTAATAATTGCCATCAGCAGCCATCCCAGCACGCTCTATTGCTATCAGATGATCAAATCTGATTAAAGATGAGTGAAAAAACAGAGGAGAGAAGTCAAAGCTGTGATTTTTCACATGACAAATTCTTCTATTGGCTGCTGCTTCTGTTGTGCTTGGTTCTACTTTTGGACCATTTGGGATTCAAGGTAAAATGTGGATACTGTTTTTCCGAATGTAGTTCTCTATGGGTTTTTTTCAAAGGTTAGTTCAGGTTTTTTATAGCTTTAGTGCAGTCCAAACCACATTTGCTACCAAGAAATGGAGAAGTTCTTGCAATCCTCCTAGCCAGCAATTCTTTGGGTCAGACATGTGGCCTGGCTCTGTTTCACATTAAAACAGATGATATCTTGTAAAATATTAGTCTCTGTAAGCGTATTCAAAGAAAACAAATAAGTGGCAAATTAATGATCATCTATATCCTTGTTTGCAAGTGCAGATACATTCTCTGCTACAAGTACATCGCTTGGCAAATATTCATCTGGTTCTAGTTAGGGAATGTTCTGATTTGGATTGTCTTTCTGATCTGGTCTGTCTTTAGATTTGGGGGATTTTTCTTTAAGTCTATGGCTATTTTGCTAGTTAAGAAAGGAGACAGATGTACTGCAGATGCCCTACATTTTAAGTAGTATTTTAGTACTCAGTTCTGCCACTGTATGTTAGAATTGAGTTATTTTGCTTCTTTTTCTCCAATTTTACTGTCAAGAGGTTACTAATTCTGCTGAATTACTTAATGTTCTTGTGGGTGGGTACCTACAGTGATTCCAGAGACCTTTAGCAGGTTAGTTGTCTACTTAAAAAAAAACCCACTTCAGCTTTTTGGGACTAATGGACCAACTTAACTAGAATCTGCCTGTGCTATTATTAAGCATAACTATAAAAGGCATTTTAAAAACAATACATTAAAAATGAAGACAGTATCATGTATACTCTTACATCACACACTAACCTGTGGAAAGAAATGGGAATGGAATAAGTTGGTGAAGTAATACCAAGGTGAGAGGTCTGTTTTTAAAGAATGCAAACTGAAAGCAACTACATTAAAATGCTTACAAGGAAAGATCAATAAAAATAAGCAATGTATGCCTACTTCAAGGAAATTTTAGTTGCCTGCTAAGTAATGAAATGTGCATACAGCTACTCAGCAAATTCTCCAGTGCATTAACCCTAATCACACCATTACAAACACATGACATTTTAAGTCAGATCAGATTCCCCAGTTGTCAGATTAAAGCTCTAGAAAATGAACACGCTCCACAGCTCTCTTCCTAGCTCTTTCACTGACCTTGACATAATGCCTTCTGATTGTCTCACTGATGTAAAAATTAGTAAAATAATATATATTGTGTGTGTATATATATTTACAGAATAACATCTGAAAAGCTTTTAAAAATTTTCTGAAGGAGAAGAACTATTGACATATGAAGCATTGTTTCTTTTTTGTATTTCAGAAATGCACAGTTGCAGAATAATGTGGAAATCTGTACTCTGTGTGTGCTCCAATAACAATGTTTGGCTTCAAAGTTTGTTCTGTTCATTCTAAGCCATAAGGATTTACTTGTAACCATTGTGCCTTCTTAGACCATGGTCATTATTTTTATTATAACTTTACATGTCAGAGGTGTGACCCATTCTCAAAAACTGAATGCACATACCTAGGTCTTGTAGGATTCCCATTCTCACACAAAAACATTAAAGCTGAATCAGGACTTTCCCTTTGATAACTCAATAGAGGGATGGATTTCTTCAGTACTCCTACAGGAAAATTAAATGCAATTCAGATACCATGTACCTTTTATTTTGTTTGATGTGTGCTTGAGTAATTTAAAAAAAGCAAGAAAGCAAAATTGCTAGAATAGTAAGAAGTCAATGTTTTTACACAGTTCTTGATGAGCTCCCTACATCCTTACTTTAATTTAGACTTGTTTAGACGTTAATGCTATTAAATGGGACCTTAAGGCAGAAAACAGGTCCACGAGAATAAGAACAGACACGCAGAATTTATCACAAGCAGCTAATTCAGAATCAGTACCCAGATATGTACACATTAACTTGATGCCAGCTAGGTTTAACAAAACAAGCAGAGCTTAGAGGACGAATTCTGGTTCATTCTCTGGGGAAAAAAAAGTCCTGTACTACGTGACAGTGAGATTAAAACTGAAGCAAACCTTGGCTCAAATTAGCAAGATAAAAAGTGAAAAAAACATGTCTGTTACCTAGTTGAACAGCTTCTTCAATAATCTTTTTATTCAGATCCATGGCTCGCTGATCTGTAACTATGGCAACCTCTTTCTCCAAGGCCTGCAGCATAGCTGCAATAGCAAGGGCTCCCGGGGGCCCGTCGTTCTCTTCTGGCGGCTCGTAAGTGAAATGGGTGGGAAATCCAGTTGTTATCAGCACCGACCGAGCATGGGACATGGCCAGGCAGGCCCTCAGCAGCTCTCCCTGGCGCTGCAGGTGGGTTATACCCCGGTCTCCTATACAAGTGTTTTTAAAGAGAGCAGGACACCTCAATGTATCATTCGCCTTTTGAAGTTTCCCTGTAGGTGAACCTACATAATTCAATGACATTACATGGGTTTGAAAAAAAAAAAGAAAGAAAAACCTCTAGACAAGGCAGGAATTGGGGCAATTTCCTCAGGAAACTTAAGAAGGGGTAAGGTATCAGTAAGGAATATAATGGACTGTGCTTCCAGGATAAGAATGTCAGATTTTGAAAATTATTATATCTAGCTTTTCTAGGTATGCGTGTAAATAGCTTTTTCTGAGAGCTAGTTGTATACAGTTTCCTTTCCTTTGGCCCTCTGCTTTCCTTTGACAGTCCTGCTACACCATGTCTAGGTACTGAAGCTAGACTTCAACTCAAGCATCTCAGAACTTACAGGAGTTCTGTTGCAGACTTCCGATGTGTAAGCTGGTCCTTTGTCTCTGTTTAATTTCATCCACTTAGGCAAGAGCTAATTCCAAAATAAATTTCACTTAATGAAATGATTAGCCACAGAAGTGAGGTTTCAAAGACATTGTAAGTTACCAGGGGACTTTATAAACTCAATTAATACAGTGGTATCCTAGACTACTAGAAGTTCTCCTAACACTCTACTGTAGTACAGAACCACGTTATCAGACCTTGAGAAATAGGTGAATATTAACAGAAGTCTCTTCTCATGGGTCATTCCCTAAACATGCAAAACTCTGTTATCTGTGTATGGCTTTCGTTGTTCAAACACTTCCTATGCCCTGTCGCTTCCCTGCCACTCGGAAACAGAAATCCACAGCTCAGTTCTTTCGGTTTGCTAGTACTCCTGAAAACCATGAATACCAGCATGATGGGCTCATAGAGGTAAGTCTTCACTATTGTTTTCAAATCTCCTCAGGTCGTCATCTTTTTCACTTCCCCCCACTGCCGCTTTTTCCTCTTTTTGTCCTCAATTTCCCCTTTGGCATTTCTCCCTCTGTTCCCTCTAAGTAACATACAGGCAATACACAGAGAACAGACAGAGAAAAACATTCTGAACAAAACTTAGCAGAGGCCAAGCTCTGAGAAGTGGGGTATATTAATTGAGACAAAGTACTGCACTCTCCTTTAGCAATAAAATGAGCTAGCTCTTAAGTTAAGTCCTGTATTTCTGCAGAGCATGGCATTGTGCCAAGCTGAACTCCAGAGAGTGGGAAAAGGAGAGGCCTTATGAGTAAAAATAAACAGACCCAAATGTATGCACGCAGCCCAAACCCAGAGCTTGCGAGTGCTGGGCGTAAGCTGTTTTCCACTACTGCCTACAGAGGATTTCAGAAAATTTATGGGACACTGAGATCAGAATTTACAGCAGTCAGAGGGTACTAACTCAGTGTGTATTTAGGGAATGGTTGCACTACTGAGTTTGCCTTTACTTCCCTCTCATCTTCCTTGTACACACAGGCAGCCCTACCTCTCCGCCTTCTCTGGTGACCTGGTCACTCTGGTCCATCACGTAACACCTCAGTGATAAATATGTCAGCAGAGCTTAATACAATTCCACCAGAGAGTGGTGTTTCAAAAACACATGCAACTACTAGAATTTTCTGGTAGGAGTGCAGTAGTCATGAATATATGCAAAGAAATGTGCTATTTACTCAACAGTGAATACCCATGGAGCTGTTACCAGCAAGCTGAGGTGCCCGTACTTTACATACCACTTTAGTTTTGCTCAGTAACAGTTTTTATTCCCTGTGGATTCTCCAGATGCTGTAAATATTGCTGCTTTTGTGTACTTTTGAGAGTATATAGTCATCAAGATCAGATATTCCATTACCCACAAGGTTGAATGGTTTTGGCCAGACCCTGATATTAACTACAGTAACAGAAAATATAAGACCTAGTTACATAAAATCACTGTATTCCATTAAGAATTCTTGTAATCACCTTTAGATACTAAAAAAGCAGGATAGATCGAATCTACGCCAACGAATCCACTAAAGGAAGACAGCTTTTGTTTATACCTGGATCTATTCCAATTAGGGTCTCTAGAGTGTGTATCTTTTGGGCTGCTTCTGCTGACACAATACTGAAATGCAGAGGGTCTTGAGAGATGCAGTGGACTTGTGGGACTCCTCTTAAGGATCCAACGTTGTCATTCTTTAGGTCGGTAATGAACATGCAGCCAGGAGAATGAGTAAAAGCCAACGCAGCTCCTAAAATGGATGAAAAAGCTTAAGTTAAATGCTATTATTCCAATATATTGAATTATCAGAAGGATAAAATTTCAAAAACCTACTTAATTTAACAACAGAATCCCTGCCTGATGACACTTCTAAAAACAGGTGATATTTTAAGTTATACTGAAGCAATTAATACACTTTGAGAAAGAAATGTATGCACATACTTCTGAAAATGTTTTCACTTTTAAAAAGTTCATGTGGGTAGTTGAGATTGGGTTTTTCCCCCATTGTCCTCATTGGTCTAAACTTGAGGCAACTTAGGAACAGAACTCTGGTACCCTCCCAAAAGGTGTGTTGTGATGGAGTTTATCTTCCCAAGTCACCATTACATGTGATGGGGCCCTGCTTTCCTGGAGATGGCTGAACACCTGCCTGCCCACGGGAAGCAGTCAATTAATTCCTTGTTTTACTTTGCTTGTGTGTGTGGCTTTTGCTTTCCCCATTAACCTGTCTTTATCTCAACCCATGAATTTTCCAGCTTTTACCCTTCCGATTCTCTCCCTGATCCTGCTGGTGGACGAGTGAGCGAGTGGTTGCGTGGGGCTTGGCTGCTGGCTGGGGTTAAACCACAACAGCTCTAAACTGGCAGGAAATAATGACAAAAGGGGACCAGTAATCCTTAGCGAAGGGAATCCGAGTAGCCTCTAAAACCCTGGAGAAAAATAAGCTTGTTTAGACCTGACAGCATAGTAGCTCCCTAAGATGAAAACATTTTCTGTCTTTATACTAATTTCAGAAGTCTGAATCTAGATTACATTTGGTTTGGCAAAACTGGTACATTGTTAGATAAATCACAACTCGTATACTTAAACAAGCAGAACTTTACTTTGTTAGGAAGGTGAAAAGGGAGAAGGTATCTCTTTACTAAGTACATATGTGCACAGCAAGACAAAAACTGTTGAAAAAGTTCCTGGAATGCACTAACGACAACTGGTTGTAATACAGAAAATGGAGAAATAAACAAAAGAAAAAGTCAGTTCCAGGCAAAGGCAGGATAGACAGACACTTCAGGCAACAGATTGTAGAGACATTGGCAAATTTTTCTCTCCTTTCCCTAAACAAGAATGCATGAGGAAGATGAATTGCTGAAGAATACAGGAAAGAACAGGACTTTCAGCCTGGATTTGGGACTGGAGAAAAGAGATTGCATGGAAGAAAGAAAAAGAAGTCTCTTCTCCTAGAGCTAAACATATTTAGAGCAGGCTGAGATAAGTTCAGATAAACATCTGCGAGGAATCACAACGATCCTGCAGGGAGAGAAGGACAAAGCAGATGACCTCCCGAGGTTCTCCCAAATATACTGCCTATGATTATTAAGCTTCTTTTTCAGTAAGAATGAAAATACAGTATTTCATTCCACTCTAGTGCCTTAGAGAAGTATATAATACTGTCACTATGGTTTCACTGTGTTTTCTTGCCCTTGGTGCTCATGCCTGCATAAATGACTGCATACAGTGCAGAACAGCTCTGTGCAGAGGAAAAAGCTTCATTTATGTAAAGTGTGTCAGATTTACTTAATTTTGGAACAAAACCTAAAAGCTCAACATTCTTCATGAGACACTTACAAACCCTTTTCCATGTCAATCAATTTGCTAACTCTTGACAACATTTTGGAAAAATTTCTGACTTCTCTTTTTTATTTTTTCCCTTTTTTTTTTCTTTTTCCTTTACTATTGTTTTACTGCAATGTAGTACAAAATAATATTTTAAAAGGAAGAAGCTTAAAAATTAATGCCTTTAAACTTCTAGTCTTTCATAATGCTTAAAAAGATGTTTTGATGTTGCCAGAGCTATAGATTTAAACTTTTAAAATACTCACACAAAAGTGGAGAAATTTCAGTGAGAATGTTCTTTAAAGTAGGCCTGTATTTCACAACAATAACGGTCCTGCCAAAGGCTTTTCTGTTGTTTGGTTGGGGTGTTTTTTATCTTACCCTAAAATCAAGCCTGCTAATCAGCCAACTCAGTTTGCATTTAAAAAAAAAAATTAAAAAAAAAAAGAGAGAGAGAGAAAAAAAGAGATTGAAGCATAATTTAAAAAGAGTCTCCAAACAGCACATACTGCAGTTGATAACTGCTTCTACTCCTGTTACTCCACAGGCCCAAAATACTGGGATATCACCAGGGTGAAGGTGAACTGGATCTCCATAATCTGGTTTAGAAAGATCTTGTATTCCCAGCAGACCTGGAATTGATAAAAAATGAAACCGTGAGTGATTCTAATTAAGCAGGAGTATGCAAAGGGAGGGTGGACCCCAAACAAAGAGTGCAAGATTGTCAAGTCCCCCTAAAGATGAACATTTAGTTTGCCTTTGAGTCCATATCCCCAGAGCCTGAACTGACTTGATTTCCCTTTTTGTACTTGATAACACCAGTAAAAATGTATTTACCTTATTTCTGCAAAAAATACAAGCTTGACCTCCATGTTGAGTTTCCAAGATAGTATAAATCTTCTCTATCAACAGAAGAATTATATTCATAACATTGGCAAACAAGAATAAATGACTGCAATGCAAAATGAGTTCTTTCTAGAACACATTTTCTACCGCTTTAGCTTCCTACATTCTTTAGCTAGAGAAATGATCAGTCTCTCTTTTGCCTCTCTGGCTTAGATAACTATATCTTACTTTTAGCCAGTTTTCACTAAATTGCCTCTTGCTTTATTCTAACACTTGTAATCTGGGTCATTCTAAGCACTTGCTATCATCCCTTGGTTTTAAATTCTTTAGAAGCTTTCATATACCACTATCTTTTCTGGAATTAATTTATATAATCTGTATATATAATAATTTACTGTTTAGTAATGACTTATTACTAGTTCCTCAGATTTAATTACTCAGATATATTACTCAAATATGTTATTGGAGTATCATGTTAACCAATGACATCTCCTTCCATGCCCTGCAAATTGATCCTTCTGTGTATACAGCCCATGAGTACCAAATTTCTGACAGCAGGGGGGAAATTATTGCAATCTATCTTCATATTACAGATGTTTGTTTGGTTTTGTTCTTTTTCAAACAGCCTCCTGTCTTATTTTTTTTCAATTTTCCCTTGCAAAGAATAGACCTATACTTGTTTGAACTAGGTATAAAAAAAAAAAATTCTTGTCATATTTCTATTCATTCTGTTTTAAGTGTTGTGCTCAATGTATGTTATTTCAGTATGTTTAAAAATAATGCAGTATTTACTTACACAGGCAACCACTAAGACACAAAATGCATCCACACATACTTCCCCCCATGCTGTCAATCACTGCTACCCTGTCACTGGAATCTCTGACAGCAAGAAAGTAATCACATATAAATGAAACTGCATACATTTCAGAAAAATGTGACTACATTTTTTTACCAAAACCACCCCTGCCATATAACTTATCTACATCCGACAACTATCTTTTATCTAAGAAATCTGTGTGTTCAGTTCACTCAAAACCTTATTTTTTCTTTTTCTTCTTTCTTTCTTTTTTTTCTTTTAAATTCAGGTTTGTGACCATTAGAAAGGATTAAAACATAATAGATTTTGTGGTGCAGGTATTTCAGTCCTACCACTTCCCATGGCTTCCCCCTTCACTTTTATAGACAGTCAAGTGCATGTAGAGTGAAACATGAAAAGCACTGACCAGGGTCACCTATGTGAACTGGTGCTCCATGGGCTTCTTTTAATTCAGATGTTGCTAGGACAGCTGCTTCCAACTTGCTTTCAGGAATAGGTCTCATTGTGACCACTAAGTTGCAGCAAAAGGTAGAAACGCTGTAGCAAGGCACAGCTGTCTGGCAGTTCAAAAGAATCCAAAGTGTTAGCAGGAATATTGAATAATACTTCTAAAATATTAAAATAAATAATTCTACAACTTTGTGCTTTACTTGAGTTTAGAAAGGTTGTGTGCTAACCCTCATTTTAAATCCTTTAAAAAAAAATTCTTAAGATCCCTATTTTTTTTCCCTTTACCTTCATCATATAGATCATTAAAATTTTCAACATCATGCATTTCTTGCTTTGGTGCATACAGCAAGGTGAGCTCAGTATATGTAGAATATTGTCACAAAACAATAGTGTGTTCTCTATACAGGAAGTGAAAAAGCTACTATAAAATTATTGCACAGTTACAAATCTGTTTGGTCTGAATCTACCCTCTGTATTTGAATACAGTGCTCTGTAACACGCCGGGGTCAGGAGCTGCTGCTGGCAGTACCCACTCGTACAGAAGCTGCATGCCAGTTCCATACATACAGAATCTTTCCTGCCTCTACAAAGGTTCTATGGAATTTATCATCTGCACCAACTGGGATGCTGAAACATCTTGTCTATTTAGAAATAAAGCAGGTCAGCTTTTTAGAACAAAATGTTTATGCTCAACTGTAACTCAGATATCAGACAAGACATGCAGAGAGCTAGAGCTCTCTGAAAATGTTCATTTAAAGTCTTTATAATAATAATAATAATAATAATCACACTTGTCACTGAAGAAACACACTGTGCAGTTCTTCACAGCATTGATGTGCTATAAACTACAAAATTTTCCTAATTCTGAAATGGTATAAGCAGATATCTAGTTATATTTTTTTTTTAATTTAAGCTTGGTATAAGGACTCATGTGGTAGATATATTTGCACCTTCATTTTGACCAGGAGCATAGCATAATGATTGTGAAACATAACACTGAAAACAATAACCTTTCTCTAGTAGCACCACATCTCAACTAAATGAAAAAGGCATGCAGATGTGTAGTTAAATGTTCTTAGTATTAAGGGTTCTATTTACTGGACCCAGAATGATTCCAAGAATTCTGTTAACATTAACATCTACACCATAAACTTTCTGAGCACAGTCATAATTTTCAATGCTATGGTAGACACCTCAGATATAATCTATCCCAGAGGCCTGAGTTCACAGCAAATGTGCAGTTTAAAGGCTCTGCTGTCACAGGAAAAATCCAAAATGTGGCTGTCATGCAGAAGAAACTGCTACTGTCACGATTTATACAAGGAATATTCCAACTGCAAGCAGGAGCTGGTATGGAGAGCAGGACACGTGTAAAGGTATGGTCAGAACAGTGCATGAATCATTGGTTGAAACAGAGAGGGCAAACCAGAACAGAATCCAAATGAAATGGCTGCCACAGGAAATGGGGAAAACTTTGCCACAAAAAAATGAATTAGAAAGCAGGTTTGCCTTGCACTGGCTGGGAATATTTTACCCTGTATTTTCATGCACTCAGCACTAGCACGTGCCTAAAGCTACTATGCAAGTAGAGGAAGAAAGTTCTGATTTTGAACAATAGGTATATGCACCTAATGTGAATATGGGCAAAACTCACAGGCAAAATTACAACAAAAACTGATATACTTACTTTGTACATGCTTACATTACATTTTTGCTCAACATTTCTTATGGGAATGCCAGCTTTTTGGACTGCTTTTTCAAAAGAGAAGCTGCAGCCTAAATAAAAAGTCACCATGTCCTTGAGCTGTTCAGAATATTCCTTAAGGCTTTTCAGTGATCCAGTACAAGCTCCATGCTCATATTTTCTGTACTGTAGGCAGTCAGTTCTAGTGAAATAAGAAGTTATCACAGTTTTATCACATTTTTTGAAAACAAGGTGAATTGGTTGAATTGACATTAACCCACTGTCAAACCACAAGATACAGCCTACTTTATCAATTTTTTTCTTTCTGTCTAATAATGAAACAAACACAGGTAAAACCCCCAGAACACCTTATTCTGCACAAAACCAAGCTGGCAAACACAACATGTTAGAGTTTGAGATTTTTTAGCTTTTATATGTAAAGGCCCCATATGCGTATCTTATCTCAGGCTTTTGAAAATTAGGAAGGTGGTTTAAGTCTTGCTTTTAGTGTTTGCCACAGGAGTACATCTTTCAAATTTCAGAGACTCTACGAGTATCATGCAGACACCATGGCCATGTTTCTAGTAAATAAAACAAATGTAAAACCCTATTATTTGATTCTCCTGGCTCAGACCGCAAAATATTTAGAAAGGACACAAAAGTTCACCTCTGGATTAGAGAAATACTTGTAATACTGACAATGCTCATGCTTCTCAAGAACAAGATGACCAGGCTGTTTTCACTCATAGTTTCATAGTTTTCACTCAGTTTTCGAAGTTTTCTCTCAAAGGTATAACTCCAAGAAAAGAAACTTGTTCAAAATGTACAACAGTGTAAGCAGGCCATCTCCTGAAACCCTCCTAATCACCACCAGCATTCATTGCAGAACTTTGACAGGCAGAGTTGGTCTGTAGTTACCTGATGTCAGAATCACTACTCAGAGAAGGACATTTCCAATCACCTGGTTGACTTCTGTACAGCAGTGGCAGGGGTCCATCATTTGCATGGCAGAACTTCTCAAAATCATCAGCCAGGGACTTGGGCAAAATCACAACATTGGCCTGTTTATAGCCTGAAATTGTGGAAGGTAGGAATGATTAGTTATTAATTCAGCTTTTTATTTGTGAAACAATAACCTTTCTGTATAAATTTCTTTAGATGGTCTGTAAAAACTACCTGAAGAAAATTTTTGATTCAGAACTCTGTAATTAAATTATACGAGTTCTTGAAATGTTTTAATAATCATAGATAGACCAAGACTGTATGTGAAGTCATTCACAGCTAAAACAGTTGGCAGACACGGGTAGTAGTAGAATATGAAGGCAGCATAATTACTTTAATAAACATTTCTATGAATTTATATATAAACATAATCTCTTACCTATCCTGAGAAATTAGTGTTCTGTAGGAAAATGCTTTACTTTGCAAATGTTAGCTCAGAGTCAAAGAAAGGCTATCGCATACCACACTTTCTCAAATAAAAGCTATAAATCATGGTCAGTCCAACAGCAAACTCCTGGTATCTTCATGTTTGTAGCCCATTCTTTAAAATTTCTTGGCTATGGAACTTTATTGTGGAATTAAACAGCTATGATTAGAGCTCAGGAATAACCTCTTGCCTGTCTACTGAATCTCAGTAATTTCCACTACTTCTAATTTAAAAAATCCCTAAAATAAACAGAACTGCAACACTTCCTTCACTTGGAAACAGCTTTGATCTAAAAGGTTGTTGACTACTACCACGAAATAGCTTCTTTAGACATGCACATTTTTGCAAGGAGTACCACTGAAGAAAGGTTCCATTCATTTATTTAACAAAAAGTTATTTTCTTAACAGTAGTAGTTAATACCAATACCATTTAAATTTTCCTGCATGGAAATACCAGCTGTTCAAATACTGAGGGGAAATTTGGAATACAACTGGTCTGGGGTGTATAAACCCAGCAATTAACAGTCCCTAAATTCTGTACTGATACTCTCCTGAAAAGGTATTACTGTCTGATATCAGGCAGGAGAGTAGGTGGCTGCATAGAAGCGCTCACTTTCTTAAATACTAACTACAGTAGTCTGTCATCAAAGAGGCAATAATTTAGTTGAAATCAATGATCTGCCTTCGAAGGCTGTAGAAAATCAGACAAATCTTACTCTTGACCAAAGTTAATAAAGAAATCCAAAGATAAAATTCTATTCCTAACGGAAAAATGCAAAGCAGTGGCTGAGGTAAGCATGTATTTGCATACTGAATTTGTCCACAAACTGCTCTCTTGGGAGTACTCAGCACAAAAATTCATTTTGTTACTATCAAAAGTTACTAAATACAGAAAGAGATTCTTGCTAAATACAGAAAAATATTTTTGCTAAATAAACATACTACATTTACCACTGAATAAAACCCTATATTCAGTCACCCCTCAATGTCACTCCCTGCCATCCATGAGAAATCCACAGGCACTTTCTGCTTTGCTGGTTGTATTAATGAATTCTTAAAATTATGGTTTTAGACAGGGCATTCAACTCAGACAACACTGAATTTAACATACTAGTTACAGATGACAGACTGACTCTGAAGGTAAATATTCTCTAAACTCAGGAAGCTTCATTATAACCCTTTGAGAACTTTATTGCTCCTCCTGAGAGGTGTCCTTACATTTTTGTAAACAAGAAACCCATACATTCTGATGTATTCACTTGCATCATGGAGCCATCATTATGAATGTATTCACAAGCAATGGTAGTGATGCTGGATGTGCTAACCCAGCCATTAACTCAACACACCCATGTCTCAGTTCAGAGAAGTTTAGAAAGAGCTTTTAATTTCTTTGGTGAATGACAATGAGAACAGTAAGAAATAAGTGGATAACAACAACATGGGACAATTTGTTACTACAGTTCTTTTTGTATAATGAAAATGTATGCTCGTTTGTTTTGTATGTCAACAATACTTTAAAAATATTAGAATTTATACATTTAAAACTACTGCAGCAATACATTCACTTAAAAATTCATCTGGGGCAAACTGCAGATTATCAACATAATAACATGTCTTCCACTAGTATTTTTCAACTTAGGAACTGATGGAAAAGAAAACCACAGTTTCAAGACTCACTATGATTCTATAAAATGATCTTTAACATTTTTGTTATAGTAATGCTACTACGCACAACTTTGTTGATCAGCTATTTGCCATGGTATTTTTTGTTAAGTTACATTTTAATGTTGATCAGAACAATGACAGACGTCTCTGCTTCTGTAAAAGTCCAGCTATTAGAGGCAAGACAGAAATCAGTCTTCCAGACTGCATTCAGTTATCTGAGTATAAAACTAATTTCCCCCCCACCTTGTAATTCCCAGTCTGGCTGAGCCAGTAATCTCCACCTTCTGCAACAAATGAAGCAGAAAACTACTTCTGTAACTATACGTCTCTAATTCTTCCCCAAAGCATATTTGATGCACGAAGAAAAGCAAGGTCTCTGTGAAGGACATGGTGCATCATCCTACAAATGTGATAATAGCATGCAAGAAAAGCCAGGTTTGGTCAAAGATTTTTCAAATACTTTTTGCATCCTCATTTCTCAATGACCTAATTGGGACCTGAGGGATGCACCGCACACATTGAAAACAAAGTCCATGGACATTACTCAGGTAGGATGGTGTATTTTCTGTAATAGAGCTTTACGATTCAAAAACCAGACTCAGGTGATTACAATGTGATTTCAAAAACACCCAAGAACCTAACATTTTCAAGTTAATATTTATCAGCTTAACATTTTCTTCTGTTTTACTTTAGTGCTTCTGGTATTTCTACATTCCTTCACAAACAAAAAACCCACATAGTTATGAATCTAAAATGGAATCATTTTGCACGTAGAGCTGTTAGGCTTACTTACCTTCCGCCATTCCAGAAGTATTACTAATACTGAGTCTGTTGCATCGAATTATTCTTCTTAGCATATGAGGAAGGAGAGATTTCAAGCCTCCTGTCAAAAGCATCTCTTCATCCTTAACAGAAAGATAATTATAAATTTAAACACAAAGCACTTTTTTTTTTGACATTTCAAATTCTGATTTTCAAAGAACTTAGCCTAAGTTTCCTCCTCATGTTCCACCAAAGTTATTATCACTGAAATATTCTATGTTATCACTCAGAAGGGAGATCAAAGTCAATGGGTTATTTCACTGACATTTTATGACTAAATATAAACTGAATCTTTCAATATATTAGCTGGAGACATGCACTTTAACATTTGGGATAAAATGCAAAATTTTGCTGGCCTATAATGTAATAAACAGATTTCTTTCCTCCTTGATAAATATTAATTTTCTAGAGTCTTCACTTTTCCAAAAGTCATTGTAACTTTAAAATTGCAAAAGCACAAATGGATTAACCTACCAAGCTACAATCTGTAATGCTACTTCTCTGATCAAAATGCTTTTAGACAGTTTGCAAGGCAGCCTTGCAGTAAAGAGAGAACTATATTCAGAAAATGTTACTGTAATACATTTCACATGTATTATGCTTTTCAAATATTAATTATGTAAAAGTGAATACTCCTGTGGCTACTCTTCCACTGGGAAAGCAAACATATAGAGATGTTTAAGTCAATTGTCATACAATTTGGAGTAGGTACAGAAATAAGTATCCTAATTACGATCAAGAAATAAGTATCCTAATTACAATCTGGCACTTTTTACATCTTTTGAAGATTTTAAATGCTTTTTTTCTGCAATCCAAAGTTCACACAGAGTATTTCTCCCAACCTGAACTGTCTAATAACTAAAAAAGATTTACTACATCACTAGTAGGAAAAAGTAAGAGTTAAGTCAGGGTAAAATAATAACTTGGATGCTTATGATTTTAACCATGGTCACTTGTATGTAAAGAAACTGAGCTATCCTCCAAGCAATCAAATTACCAACCTCCAAGTTTTTCTTTAATTCAGAAGAAGCCATTCTTCATGCCATTCATAAGAAGTAATAAATATGGTAGAAGCAGTGCTGCTCTTTTAAAAAGATGCTACTAAATTAATGTATAATGAGATGTTACAATCTTCTAGCAAAAGTTAACTTTTCTGTTAAAGGCCCACAGTTTTTGTGCTATGACTCTGATAGTACAAAGTTTCACTCTCACAACTGGAGAGTGGAGTGGAATACTGTGAAAACTTATACCTCTGAGCAATCGTTCTTCAATTAACTGGAAGAGCAGTGATATGTTTTCACTGAAATTATACTTTTATCCTGGTCTGTCCAAAATGTTTCCCAGAGTTTCCAGAGTCTTGAAAGGTTAAGTTGGGTGCACTGAAATTTAGAGTAGGCTTTGTATCTATTCTTAATTCTGAAATCTTTATATAACATTGTCAGCCAAAAGAAAACAGTCTCTTTTTCTTCTGAACTCTAACTTAACTACTTTCTAACTCTCCTCTTCTTTGCTGCTTTTACATTATCACTCCATATGCTGCACAAAAAAAGTCTTCATTACAAAATTATGAACAATTCCAAACACACACTGTAAAGACAACAAGAAATTGGATTTAGAGATGTCACTGAGCACTAATTCAGGCCTATAAATATCAATTTAAGATACATTATTCTTTCTGTAAAGAGGATTTCTAACACCAGTGTGGAAAGATTCATTCACGAGATTTCAAATTAAATACAGATCCTAATAAAAAAATACAGATGTGTTCATTAGATTATCTCAGATAATTTTTCTTTAAAGATGCTCATATTTCTGAGCATCTTTAAAGCCATTTAAATTATCTGTAGGATTGATGGCCTGCTACTGATGAACTACTAGCTTACTTGGCCTTGAAAGGCAGTCTGAAATTCAGAAAACTAATTTTGAACAAAAGCTGTCTTTAGCTAGGTATTTTATCACAAATGCCCTGTTCTGATGTTGGGAAATCCTGAGTGTCTGCCCAATAGCAGAAACTGAAGTACCTATGAGATATTATCAGCAAACATTTAGGGCCCTGAAAGTTTTTGGTTCATAGGACAGCAAGTGACTAAGAAGCTATAGGACAATGAATATCAGTAATGCTGAAATGTCAGCTATAGGTACCTTACAGAAGCACTTGGGCCTACTTGAGAATAAACATATATTGTTGATGACTCGTTAGAAAGTGAATAATTTAAACATTAACTTTATGTACGAGCAGATTGAGACAAAACTCATCTTCCTGTGCAGATTTTATATAATAACAGGGAAAATTTGATAGGATTAACATTCTGAGTTATAACTTTATAACACTGTATTTGCTGCACATTATCAGTAATAGATTATGTTGTTATTTCTGTTTATTAATTACTAAATTTGGACAGACAATAAAAACTGTTAGATGCTCATAGTAAAACCTAGCTTTTGCTACATTACTTGCCCAGGAATGGCTGGAAATGCAGTGTGCTGTTTCTCTATGCTAGGAGGCACAGTCAGGTTTAGATTCCCCAACCATCTCTAGAACTTCCTGAAAAATCCCTGGAGTTATCATGACCAGTATGTTTGGAATGACTGGGGAGAAGCTCTGAGATAATTTGGGTCTTAAAGCATCTTTTCCATTTTGTCTGATCAGGATGCCTAATGAAGTGTACAGACTGGTTTCATGGGGACCTCAAGCAGCACTCTAAATAAAGTCTGAGACAGTGGTTAATCAGTTATCAGGATCTGTACCTCGGCAGAGGATTTTAATTCCTTTCATTTTGTTCTGAGATAGTTTCAGATAATGATAGTATCAGTTACCTCATGGCGCTATGTTGGATCATGATACAAATAAAGACAACATGCAGGGTGTTAAAAAAGGCCTTAAGAGAAGATGCTGACAGAGCTTATAAGATGGCTGTTGTGCCTGAGGGCACCCTACATGGTGTCCCCCCAAAGGGACCCCAAGATCTGGCTTTCCAGTGTGTTACCTTTAATGGAATGTAGAACCCTGTGTAAACAGCATTTGAAAATCAGGTCATTGACTGGCTGCATAATGACAAACTTCATACTTAAAGCACCCAGTCTGAAAAAAGACCTTGTTCTAAGTCATGTTGCTCACATCAGACCCCATGACTTACAACACCAACAACCAATACAGTAAAGCTTCGTAGCACTGAAGTGTCAAGTTCGCTCTTGATGAACCTTTTCTTAAACATTTGGTTCCACATTAGAAGCACAACACTTTTCTTTTTAGAGGTTTACATGAAGATTGAATTTATTTCATGTATATCTTGAGTTTTACATACTGAACTTAAATGAATAAGCATTAAAATACATTGCTGTCTGAGACATTAAGATGGCACTTACCCACTACTGATTTGTGGGCACTACTATCGCTTGAGCTGCACCTCCAGATCTTGACAAGGATGATGAAACTTCAAAGCTGGAAAGAGATGAGAATGATGTAAGGAGCTGAGTGATCAGGCAATCATGACAGTATAGCTTATGCCAGATCAGTAGTTCAGAATAATGTATCAATTTGTCAGAAAAAATATTGTATTGAAATGACATTATATTAAAAAGACATATATATATGCAAGAAAAAGCTTTTCTTTGCATTGAAGTGGCAGTCAGGAAGTACAGATACGTAACACTTCTGGTGAAAGTTCTAAATGGATCTTGGGTCTGGCTTTAATAAGTAACATAAAATTGTCAGTTGCCATCTTCCTTCAGTACATACCTGTGCAGCACCCCTCCAGTAGCGTTAAGCAGATACACACTACCTGATTAATTTCACCCAGAGGATTTTCAAAATATCCCATTACCCAGACAATAATAATTTTCAAGAAAGCCAGATATGAAAGGTGAATATTTTTTATTCAAAATGGTGATGCCTTGTTGCCATATGAAGCTCTAAGTCAGTAACCATTTGTACATGCTGTTCTCAGAGTACTAGTTGAGCACAGGTGACTGAGTGCCATTATGTGCTGATCTTTGCTGAGGTGACTGGAACAGGACTGGTTCTAAGCCTCATCTTCACAACCAGTTGTAAAGAATATACTCTATTTCCTCTGAACCCTACAACTCATGCAAGGAAAAAGGCAAGTTGAGAGGAAGACATGAAGCAAGAAAAATGCAGTTCCAGATAAGATTTAATAAAGAGACTGCCTTGCCTTTCAGATGACTTGTACAATGGACAGAGAAGCCTCTTTGCACATCCCAGGCTATTTCTTGTTTTCTCCCTCTTTCGTCTACAATGTGCCTTTATCTCTGCATCTATTCCTCCCTGAGCTCAGACCTCTATCTCCATAACCCCAAACTGAACTGACCATCGTAGTGCTTGCTTCTGTGGTTTATATGCACCCTCTGCCAATATGAGAGTTTGGATGCCTTTTCTCCTCTCACTAGCTCTTTTTAATTTATATACTTGCTGTGTCTCTCCTTTGCATCTTAAGCTCTCAATTTTTAATCTTAAATGAGCTTTTCCTGTTCCCAGTGTGAGACGAAATAATCTAATATCAGAAATCATAATACATTATAAATTCACAAATGGTTTCCCAGATTCATACGATTTAGACACCTCTGAACCTACCTATTTTTATATGTGTATGTATCTTTATTTATATATCCCTTCTTAATATTACAGACAGGCTAGGTTTAAGCATAGTTTTCCTAATTATTTCCTCCTTAATTTTTGACAGTGGAACCATCAGCTAGCCTTGCAAAGTTATATATCTGACAAGCTATAGTTTATACAGTATTTTTACAATCTGCAGACCATGAGCTCTTTAGAGTAAAAGAAGGAAGTGCAGTAAGTGAAATATTTTATGTTACCTTAGAGCTTCCAAAATGAAAAAGTGAATCTGTAAATTTCACAGATATTTAAATATGAACACAGATTCTTTACAGGCCCACATTGTAAATTATTCATTACCCAAGAAAATGGAAAAATGTCATTTAAGTGTCAAAGACATTATACTTTGAGATAAAGTGGGTGGGTCCGTAATGCTGTGCTAAACCACACCAGATAAAAACGAATCAAAAAATTATATAATAACACAAAGGATTAAAACATTCTTTAGAAGTGTCAGTGTGACTACTTTGCCTTCACACACGTCAAGTTAATTAATGAAATAAAAGTAAAAACATAGTATTTCTGTGGTTTCAAAAATAGAACAACTGAGAATACACAGCCTGTAAAAAGTACTGGTGGTAAGGGCAATAAAAAACCAGGCTTGAAAACTGGAAAGTAGTTAACACCAGTTTTTGATGTTACATATTAGAGGTCTATTTCTCCAGTGGTACTGACACACCAGTAAGAATATGGTTTAATGTAGTGTAGAGACTTGCTTGCAAGGAGCCCAAAGACTCTTGTGAAATACAGCCTTGCATTGCTTAAATCACTTTTGTCCTATTTTCAGTTTAAAGTTTGATAATAAGAATGGGTGGTGGCATGTATGGGTTCATTGGCCAAAAAAGTGCAAGGGTCACTATTTAAAACTGCTGGGCAGGTTTTTTTAGATACTGTCACACAGGTACCTTAGCCAAAGCTACTGCTGCACAAACAGGAACAGCAGGGCAACCTGAAACACGAGCCAGCCCATGGGCTGCCTTTAGGGAGACATAATGGAAAGTTATCTAAACTAATTATAATCTAACAAAACCTTTGTGTACTATGCCTTGCCCTAGTATGAATATGGTTACAGAGGCTTGTTAACGTAAACACATTTTAAATGACCTGCTGGTCAGATTAAACCTGCTGTTTAATCATCAAGCTGATTTGAAATTCTGCCAGTAGTCTCTACTGTAAAAAGCACAAGCATCTCTGAAAATTTAGTCCATTTGATTTTCCAAGAGGGTCTCTCTGTTACACTTGTGATCTTTTATTTGAAGAATCAATTAATGATCCTTTTTCTTTCCATCTGCTATGAATAATTTCAAAGCACAGAAGATCCTTGTGTATCATTCCAAAAGGGGAGTGCTTTGTGTATCTTCAGACACTAGTTCATCCAGCAATTATGATTTAACTTTACATTTGAAATATAGGGAATTTGTGTTTGAAGTTTATGCACCTTTAGATGAGGGCTGCAAATAGAAATTTAAATTAGCTTCCACTACTGTTCTGTCTGCTGCTTAAAGCAGCCAGTTTATACTCAAGGTCCTGCAGATGATGTCAGGATGAGAAACTGATGACAGAATCAATGTATCTTTAATGCAATCTTGTTTATTTGCAAAAAAAGATATACAGTGTTTAGCTTCTCTCAGTGTATTAAGAACAACTAACAGAAAACAACTACGAGTTTCAAAGCAGCCACTTCAGACAGCATTGTATGCTACTGCTACCACTGCATTGGTATTACTTTATACTCAGCTTCTGCTCTGGGACAAAATAAATTGTTTCTCAGGTGGAGAAATATGGGCAGAGAGTAGAGAATAGCTCACACCACAGCCCTGCCCTTGCATGGGCATAACCTGTGCAAGATCCCAGCAGTTCAGGCGTTTTTACCCTGCAAAGGATGAGGCCTCATGACTTCACATAACCTTCCAAACCCTTGGGTCATATCCTAATACAGGCATTCCTGCCTCATCACCTTACAAAAACACACGACTAACAAGGTTTAGAGCAGCCATCTTATTTACATGCACCTTTAGCAAGATACCATACACCCCTAAGAGGAAGCTAAGAAATTCATCAAGATTTAAAACTGCTACTTTCATGCCTTTGACTTTGCTGACAGGAATACTTACCAGCTGTAGTAAGAAGAGACTGCAAATGATCCACCAAAGGTTGTTTTCATATAAGACAAGATGTGCTTATTCAACTTCAAGAAATTGCAAAAAACCATGAGGGCATGAGGGTGGTATTTAAATATAGTTTCCCAATCTATCATCTACAGATCTTTAGAATTGCTCCACAATTCTCTGGGCTGGGTCCAGATACCAGTTCTCTATCTTTGCCTCTTCTGGCACTGAGACAGCCCAAGGACACAGTGGGATCTTGCTGCAGGCCACCAGTGCCAGCCTCTCCTGTTCCCTTGTGGCAGCACTGACCATCTAACTGTGCACTGTACACAGTAGCCATGGTGATGGTTATTGGCTGAATAAAAATTCCTAAAGTGAGGAAAATTTTTCTTTCCAATCTTATTCAGGAAAAAAGAAAGTGGAAGTCCACAGGACAAAGTACAGTGACTTGTACTGCTTTGTTGGCAAGGCAGCACCCACAGGTGCTTATTTTGATAAGAATATATGTTACCGCCTAGGTTACACCCAGTCACGTCATGCACGGTCACAGGGCTAATGGGGTGCTCATTCCTACCAAGGAATTCCACCTGGAGGTAAGCAGGTAAGTGATATTCTGCTACCTACACACCATAAAAACAGAACCACACTCCCAAAAAACGTGCTCTGCTCCTGCTGTCAGGTCATTCAGGCTACCTCCAGAATTATGCCATTCCTTTTGGGATCTCATGTCTGCCAGCAGGTGCTAAGTCACTGCACCCAAGCTGCTCACCAAGCAATTCTCCTCAGCTATGGTCACTAAAGAAGTGATTGCAGCCCACATGTTTACACAAAGTTAGTGTCCTTGAAATGTGGGTGTCTCAGTAGGCTGTGTCTGGGGAACCTCCAGTGAATTGCACCTCTCCAAACACTACCAGGAACAAACACCTCTGCCTCCATATATGCCTGTGATGGAGAGATACTAACTTTCATTGTTCCACTGCTTCCTTCAGTAATTAGATCAAGAAGTACTGTGAACCACTCAAAAGGACAGAGCATCATTTTCCTGATGAACCTCCTGGCTTAAGTAGTGCTATATGGATAATCAGTTGAATTTGTGGCAGGATCTCCAGGAAAACCTGAGTGCAGCCTCCACGAGTAAGTGTAGGTAAATTGCTGTTAGCAACTGTAGTATGTGAAAGCAAATGGCATGCATTTGGACTGCTATTTTGTCTTGGAGCATCCACACTGCCCCTGTAATAAATGTTAATTTGCATCAAGGATACCTGGACAGCTTTATTCTGCAGCACCTATTCCAACTGGAAAGGCTCCCAGTTATGGACAAGTTGTGGCTGCATTACTATGTTTTCATTAATGCATACCTGACAACTATGGTATTAGGTGGTGACTACGGTTGTCATGATGAGTCGGAAACTCTTCTCGATGGTCTGTTTGGTGCAGCCAAGCACCTGCAGACACATTTGCACTCTATCTGCAAGAGCTCACGGTTTGTTTGACCAGCACTTAATAGAGCACTATGATGAAAAGGAATAGCGACAAGCAGTGCTATCAATAATTAGACATATACTCTAAGGCTCACAATACCACAGTTCTTTTGGAGAAGAGAGTGCTTTATCCCTAGTGAAGATGCCCAAGCTCTAAAAACCACAGATGTTACACGCTTATTTGGTAGACTGCATCACAGACAGCATAAATAATCAATAATAATCTTCACCATCCCTGAGCTTGTGAACGAGAACTTGCAGAATGAGTGAGTTACAATCCTGAACAAAGCCTCTTGTGATGGGACCCAAATGAAGATCTGTACATCATTCATAGCTCTTCTTCCCCTGCCTATGCAGAGAAAGTATGAAACTCTACATCATGGGTATCTTTGAGGACCTCAGCTGGGCAGTAATGTGAGGGATGGAAGACCTGGATGGTACGGCAGTTCAATCAAGCAAATGAGTGTTGCTACACTGACCTGGTTGCCCAGTCATCTGCAGGAATCAGGAACAAATTAATTTTATAGGCAAATGGCAATCACACTGATCATCATTCCCATAAGAGATGTTCTGCAAGAGGTTCTGCAGAGTACCAACAGTGCATATGATGTAATTGCATTGGGCGACCGTCCTCATCCACCAGAGCAACCCTTGACGAAGCAGAGAATGTCACCCCCTGGACACAGGCTGCCATAGCACCTATAGCCTAGAAAGAAGGTGGGCTTGAACTGAAGCACTGTGTTCTGAAAAGGAAATTCCCGATTACCTCACACTTTTAAATTGAGGGAAAAGATAGAGGCCCTTATGGAACTGTCCTTGGCAGCCTGACCCCACAGCAAGTGGGTGTTTCTGATGCAGTCAGTCTGTCATGGCACCCCCAGAGCATCACCACTGGTGGCAGCAGCACCATGGCTGTGCAGCAAGTGCAAGGGAGCAGCTCAGGAGCTCTGCTAGGCTTGGGTCCCAGCACAGGCCAGGTGAAGAACTTCTCATCTAAGTTCCTGGTGACAGATTAGATCAGATACTGGTTGACTAAATGCTGTCACTCTGTAGCTATTAAGTGCCTTATACAATTATATACAATACACCATTCTGTTCAATGCAGTTACAGCAGACAGAGTGAACATCTCAAACTGTTGCATTCATGAGCAGCATCAGTAAAGAACTCAAGATGTTTAAAGAATACACAGTTCACCTTTCTAGCTCCTAGAGTTAATCCTGAACTTTTACTGGTTTCCCTGTGTTCCATGGGTAGAGTAAGGCCTGTATGTCTATCACCCTCAAACCTTTTATCACCATTAAAATATTATTTTTAAAAAGCAGTTTGGTGTTAAAAGAGATGACTCATAATGCTGCAGCATCAGTTGGCTGGCTTGAAAGGGATGCTAATGTCATAATTTTGATTTCCATTACCAAAGAATAGGAAGGTAAGGGCTGAAAATGTTTTACACATCTATCACCTCTATTTATATTTTTAAGATATAAATAAGCTACAGTGATTGGTATGTCTTGGTTGAGCCTGTATTTTGCATAGAAGTAACAAAACCCAAAAATTTAAGCTCTTACTGATATAATTTTTTTTAGAGTTTTGTTCACAGATATGGTAGAGGTAAATATGCATAAAGCCTTACCACAGAGCTTACAGCTTAAGGACTCAAACCTACAGTACTTCTATTAATATAAGTAAAAGATAAGTAGATAATTAGTGCCATTGAGTTCAAGGACAGATGAAGTGCTTAAACACTTGCTATATTGTACTTCAGCTGCATATGTGTTTGCATACAAGCCATATACTATATGCAGATCTAAGCAAAGAAAGATGTGACAGAAAAGTTAGCATAAAGACAGAAAAATACATAAGCAATACACATGCCTTTTATAAACACATGTATGAAACAAACTAACAACCTTAATATAAAATAAGTTATAACTAGTACTGAAGAACCATACAGTTCAGAAATAAGGTTTAGCTCTGGTTTTGTCTGCTTAGCAACCATGGATCCTTTCTCTTGGTTTCTCTGTACGTGCCAGAAATTGTAATAATGTACGTTAAAATTCCATATTCCACATTTGGCATTTGATAGGACAAAGGGCAATATCTTCAAACTGAAAGAGGGTAGGGTTAGGTTAGATATTACGAAGAAATTCTTTACTGAGCGGGTGGTGAAGCACTGACCCAGGTTGCCTATCTCTGGAAGTGTTCAAGGTCGGGTTGGAAAGGGCTTTGAGAAACCTGGTCTAGTGGAAGGTGTCCCTGCCCATGGCAGAACAATTGGAACCAGATGATCTTTCATGTCCCTTCCAACTCAAACCATTCTATGACATTCCACCTATTTAGGAGGTGCTTTACGAGTAACCACTTATGTTCTTGGATTTTTTTTCACATAACTTATTGTATATCCTAAGTGTGGGGAGTGCTAAGTTTTGTTTTATCTTGTTTTCAAATGGGAAGAGTCTTGGCTTGTTTGAGCATTAGCTTTTGATCTGGCTGAATTTTTCTCCTTCTCTGAAATGGATTTTCAAGTTACATCATAGTGCCTGAACATTTTCATGGTATGGGTAATATATACATAAAGGCCAAATAATTTGAAATATTATTAAAACAGTATTCTTCGGAAGACAGAATTAAATCTACATCAAGCTTAGTATCCTGACTTTGATAGTAATCAATAATGCATACCTAAGGAAAAGCTCAAAAGCAGAGAAAACATTGACAAAACCTAGCTGGTTTATCCTTCATGACCCAGCATTTCATGACCTCTGGCTCAGAAACTTTGGAGCTAAGGGTGATTTCTTTGTTTAGAGAAGTTAACGTAAAAACTGATAGCCAAGTGGACTTTATGCCCTATAACTGCAGCTTGCAGCGTATCATATGGATTCCACCAGCTACCTCCTAAAGTAATTCACTTGCAAAACTGTCTAGATGCAAATGCTACGAATTTTGCATGGATTGTTTCTTTAGGATTCCAGTTTCAAAGCTAATATATTTAGAAGTAACTAAACTATCTTTGTATTAGAATGCAATCTACAAACATGTATTCCTTTAATCCTAATTCCATAAATATATTTCCTCTTGAAACAAGCACCTTACAAGAGAGTTCCAGCAATATCTTCTCCCAAAGAAGTGTCAGACTACACAGTACATGCAGTGAAAAAAGACAAGACAAATTAAAAGCACTCAGCAGCTTGCATTAATGTGCTCCAAGTCTAAGTGTACAATTAAATAGAGCATTTACATTTGCAAAAACTGAACTCTGAAAAGCTGTAGGGTTTTTTGCCAAAGGATTGGTCAAATTGGTGGGGTTTTGATTGTGGTGGAAAGGGAGCAGTGAGTTTGGTTCAAATCCAGGCTTTTAGGTAGCTTCTCTTTTAATATTATTAGTTCAAAGACACATTTGGGACCTCCTAGAATTTTGAAGATGTATTTAGGATCAGCATTTCCGGACAGGAAAAAAAAAATCTACAGAATGGATAATTGTTCAACTACTTAGAAATAAAACCAAACAAAAATCATATAGAGCAAGTGATATATTGTTGTATCGTCACTATCAGGAAGTATTTTTAATAATATGCAAAGATAGAAGAACATTATGATTTGAATACAGGATCAAGGTATTTCTCATTACAGATTGAAAAGAGAGCATTTTAATCAGTTGAAAGGAAGAGGAACCGGCATCAGTTACTAAAAACTGCTGTGATATTCAGTCTGACTGATGGAGCAGTAGGAAACTGCTATTAAAAAAACAGTTACTACTACTAAAACATTTGAAGAGATGATGGTAGTTAGTGACATTCAAAATCCATTCTCTACTCACAGATTTCCCTAATGGAAGTTTCTTCTCTATTCTCATAATACTTGTCTTTGTAAATTAACTGACTTTGGCATAGAAAGTTTGGTATATAAGACTAATTTTGAATCTACTAAGCACTTCAAACTGCAGATATGTGAGATACACAATCATTGTGTCCATGGGAAATTGTCAGAAATAATGCAAGTTCACTGGAGTATGAAAATATAAGTCTGGAAAGAAGTAAGATTTTCTTGCTTAACGTCAAAGATCTAGTTTACCAGAAGGCATATAAAAGAATATCAAACCATATATAAAAATAAGCAAATCTGTGTCCTTTGCATCAAACAATAAATATGCTTTCCTCTCCACCATTTAGTGGAAAGTTTAAAAACCAAGCATTTCGAGCAGATCTAGCTTCAGTTTGGAAAATATTTCACAATATTTTCCTCTCCTCTTGAAGAGGGAAAATACTGTGATCTGTTCTTGGTTTCAAAATCTAGGAAAAGAAAAAAGTGTGTGTATATATATATATACACACACACACATATATATATAATATATATGCATTAATTCTATGGTTGATCACATAAAGCAAACTGCTCTCAGTTAGAGTTATTTCAAGATTGCATAAATTTAACAAAATACAGTCCAAAATGCATATCTTATAGTTCAAAGAATAGAATGATCAGTATGTGACTTTTACATGGTTACTAAGTATACAAAAGAAAATATGTGAAACAAAGTGTATTAAGTGGGCATTGTTTAGGATATAATCTGTGTACATTAAAAATAGCTAAGAATATTAACAGAAATGCATCTAACTTCAGTGACCTCAGGTTCATGAGCTCTGCAGAAGTCAAGCATCTCAAATGTCCTTCTTAAAAATAAACAGGAATAGAGAGGATGCCATGCTTATAGATGGCTCATCTTGCACCTGATAAACACGTATTTCTGATGGACAACCAAATTCTGACCTGTATAATAATCATTAGCTTCAGTGAAAAAGTAAAAATTTTCCCAGTTTTCAGTTGTCTTCTAAGGACTTTCATCGAAGTACATTAATAAGAAATTTTGGGGGGCACTTTTTTGTTCTGAGTCTATATCTTTCTCAGCACAAAGCAGTGCCCATCTATAGCAAGGGCTCTTCAGTATTACTGCACTGTGACTGTGGTGGTGCATTCTGCCCCCCGCCCACTGCTTCTTTTCCAGGCCACACTGAAATGTGAGAAATGCTCGTTAGGCCTCGGCCTTGATGGATGGCACCTGGGCTCAGCTCTTCCTGAGCTTATCAGAAACACTGTCTGCTCCCACCAACGGCTGATTATAACAACTCCTTGTTTTCTTTAACATCTCTGTTCTCACATTTTCAAAGAAAGTGCCAACCCAAACTGTGGCCAGGATGAAATACTGACTCTTGCGACCCTATAAACCTTTGTCCAAAATGAGACCCTTTGAGCTCTCCTGGACCGCAGCAGGCTGCGACCAGCAACCTCCCTCTGAGTGGGGCCTCTCAGAGCCAGCGACCTCTCACGTTTGCTGTACCTGGAGAATCACCGAACAACGACGAGTCCTGGGCAGACACCCTCACTACTCGAGGCCCTTCGCCCGCTGGGGAGATGAAAAGGCATCCAAAGCGAGTATTTCACTGACCTCTGAGGTGAGTTTTTCACAGGCACCTTGCTTGTACGGACTCTTTGTGTGCATGCACCTGTGCATATGCTAAAGCAAATTTTGGGGAAATGCTGCTCTCTTAGATGTTCAAGTGCCTTAGATAGCTCAGTAAATTAGGCCTGTAAGTAAGGTTAAGCCATAACTTATAAGCTAAGTTAAATGCTGCTGTATTGTTCTTCTGTTAAGTGGCTAAGTTTGACTTCAAAGTTGTAAGTCATAAGTTAGGTTAAATGTTGTTAAGTGTTATTCCTCTGTTAAACTGTTAAGTTGTAAGTTAGGTGTAAGATAAGTGTTGTTCCTTTGTTAAATTGCTAAGTTTAAGGCATAATTTAAGGTATAAGTTAAAGTACTGTTGAGTGCTGTTAAGATTTTAGGCCATATTTCTTTTTATCTGTGCCCTCATTGTCCTTTTGTCACACACCCACCCCCCTAGATAGTTCTCAATTCATTTCTGTTTTGATTGCCTGAATTTTGGTTTTAGTTCTGTTGTTGCTCATTTTCCCTCGATGTGCCTTAACTCTCCTGTAGGTAATAGGGTAAATCTTGCCAATAAACTTTGTGGTGCTGTTGCTTAATACTAAATCTGGTTTTTTACTGATACCCTTGCTGCTGATTTTTTTAAGCGACCACAAACATGTGTTTGTAGCAGTGATGTAACCTCTTATCAGCACTGAACACTTGTCCCATTGGTAAAGCTGTATGTTTTCAATTAGAAATTGAAACTCTTGCTGAAAATCGCCTTAATACCACCTACAAAGTAACATTTAGAATTCATTAATTAGATCTTTTTGTAATAAATTAGAATATATTTGCAGCTGCTTTGAAACAACTTATGAATATTGGGGGTAATTTGACTGCTGGGATATTTATTGCATGAATATGTGGCCTTAATAGGTAGGCATAAGACAAGCAGATAATCAGGAAAGACAAGAGATAAGTTTCTCCAAGTAGCTGAAGATTAGCAATGAACAAACAGGGGGTGGTATGATTATTAATAAAATGGATAGAGAGACTTTCTTTAAATGTTTTTACAGTTATTCTAGACAAGGTTCTGGTTTAATAAGAGTATATGATTTCTATATTAGTCACTTTTAAGAATCTCAACAAGAATAAAGTTTACAAAATCAAACAGAACAATCAGATCAATAGGGCCAAACCAGACTAAATTGTAGCCCAAAGCTTCAACTACATAAGAGGATGCACTGTGAAGCTTCACTCTAGAGGTAAAAGCACTAAAAGGAAGAGATAAAGTGATGATGTGAGATGCATAAAGTCAGCTTCAGCCGTGACAACATCCTTAACTCTGTAATTGCAGACAAATGGATGTTGCTGCTACTGTAGCAGAGACAGGGAGTGGGGAGAAGGCTGCTCTCCTGGGGTGTGTGGGTGGAGCATGAAGACATTTACTTCTGCAGAGGAAGAGAGGCACTGGAAAGATTAGGCAACTGTTGTATTAGAGGAGGCAATGATTACTTTTACATGGCGTATCCAAAGTCAGAAAGGGTACATAAAAGGTTACAGAAAACAAGGTTTTGGTCTGCCTTGAAACACAAGATTAAACAAGGCAGTAACACTCGCTGTTTGTCAAAGCAGTGAGAGACATGATTTCTTCAGAAATCCTCTCCATCTCCTCCTTATATATCCATCAAAGGATTGTGCTCTGGCACTGCAGTGGGTTCACGTCCAACGCCAAATGATTTATAATTCTGAAGTTTTGGTACTAGCTATGCAAAAGTAATTATTTTGTCTTATGTATAAACCAAACCAGTACCTCATGCCTGTCTACTGTCTTCAATCACATAGTTTTCTAACTGTCACACAGTAGAACACTTTAACCAATTTGTTATCTAAAGAAGTAGGAAAATAATGGCAACCATCTCACAACAACTCCCTACCACCAAAACCAAATGCTTGGGTGGGAAGACATTTTAAGATGTAAATTATAGATACATGTTACTATGCTGGTGTGAGAGACTGGAAGGATTGCTGGCTGGAAACATTTCACGTGTGTGGGGGGAAGAGGCAGGTCGGGCCTTGCCCTGGAGAGGTGATGCCCTGCCCCATATTCCCACCTGGGCCTGTGTCCCAGCACTGCAGTGGCTGCCAATCCCTGGCACAGCAGAGGCAGTGCTCCACGTTTGCCTCTGGAGCCCCTAACCCAGCTCCTGAGTGGCCAAATGACCACAAGGCCCACCTTGGGGAAGGGCCCAGGAAGGCCAAAGAGTATTTAAGGCCAAACACGAGATGAGCACATGTCTTGACCCTACCTCCTCTTGGAAGTTTTATCAGCTGAACACTGCTGGAACCCAGGAGTTGGTAGCTGTATTTCTTCTTTTTTATGTATTTTTTGTCTTCATCTCTTTCCTTTGCTTCTAATTCCCTCTTCCTGGAATTCTGACTTAAAATCAAATTGGCTTAGATTTTGCTAAGTTGAATGGGCTCAGTTAATGCTTTGAGCAGTGTTTTATGTTGATTGACTCCTGTTCTAAACCTTTTGCCAAAGTTCTTTGATTTTCTAAAGTTGCCAGTAAAGTCTTTCTTGTTTTGACCTTTTGAGAATATCTTGTCAGTATTTCTCCCATGTGTCTAACTCAGAGCACATGAACAACCATAAGCCCTCTTAAAAGTCTCATCCAGCAAGTTGTTTGGGGCCTTACAGCTGGTTTTGGCTGGGGTAGAGTTAATTTTCTTCACAGTACCTAGGATGGGGCTGTGTTTCAGGTTTGGCTGAATACAGTGATGATAACAGAGATGTTTTTGTTATTGCTGAGCAGAGCTTGCACAGAGCCAAGACCTTTTCTGCTTTTCTTACTGCCATGGGGGCAAGGAGTCCAGGGGTACATGGGATGCTGGGAGGAGACACAGCCAGGACAAGTGACCCAAACTGACCAAAGGGATATTCCAGACCATATGACACTGTGTTCAGTATATAAAGTGGGTGGAAGAAGGAGGATAGGAGGATACATTTGGAGTGATGGATTTCATTTCCCAAGGCACCGTCACCTGTGATGGAGCCCTGCTCTCCTGAAGATGGCTGAACACCTGCCTGCCCATGGGAAGCAGTTACTTAATTCCTTGGTGTGCTTTGCTTGTGTGTGTGGCTTTTGCTGTCCCTATTAAACTGTCTATCTCAAACCCATGAGTTTTCCAGCTTTTACCCTTTCAGCTCTCTCCCTGATCCTGTTGGTGGGGCAGTGAGTGAGCAGCTGGTTAGGGCTTGGCAGCTGGCTAGGGTTGAAGCAAGACAGTTACTCAGAGAACAAGTGATTTAATTGAAGTCGTAAGCTAACTTCTCTGCACGTTAAAAGTAATTCTAAGAATCTGTGGGGTTTGTCTCTTTTGACTTCCAATTTGAAGACGCATCTCACTAAAATTGCAGGAAGGCAACACTGAGTCAAATGGGAAGCAAATAATTTATGACAGTTTCAGTGATCACGTGGGTTGGATGGAATAAAATCTGGCTGAATAGGAATGTGTGCTTTTGAAAATGCAGAGAGACGTGTTACTAGTGTAAATCTTTATGAAACCCTGAAAATGCTGGGGGGTGAGGGGGTTGAAGTACCTCAGATTTAATGGAGTTATTTACAATGTCAATAATCTGCACTATTGTCATGTTCCCCATCAATGCATTAACAAGCATTCACAACAGAAAAGTAAGCTTGAATGTGACATGTTGTTGGAAGGGGGATGCCAAACCTCAGTCTTAGCCGGGCTTAATAAATGACATTAATATTTCATTAATAAAGGACAATTGCTTAATGGGGCACTTCCTTGCACAGAAGTCTAACACTTTAGAGAAAATGCAAATCCTGAGGAATTTACAAAAGGAGTGTAAAATGCCTTCTGACCAACTTCTGACCAACATCCTCTTCAAAGACTGTCACAACAAACACTCTACATTATAAAAGAAGAAAGGTGTATTAAAACTGAGTGTTCTAACATGTAAACAATCTAGGTTTCCCCTAGAAGTCCTCTACAAGAAAAATGAAAGAAATGGGACTGTGCATGCATTACTGAAAGCTTAAAGAACTCCAAGTGCCTGGTGCCTAACCTTTACAGCAGGTTATCTACAGTGAATTTTTTACTAGATATTTTGAGGCAGTGAAGCTGCTGCTTCACATATGAAATAGGGGCAGATGCAACAAAAGAACGGAGGAGATAAAAGGTAACAATTCTTCACTCTCTTTTGTAAGGAAATCATTATGGGTCATCAGATGAAACTAGCAAATGGCAAAGTCAAAGCAAATAAACGCAGGTCGTTATTCAGGGACTGCGTTGTTAAACCACAGACTGTCATGACACTACACAGCTGCTCTTGGCCAGTGCTGAAGACAGCAATGCTGAGCTAGAAATACCCTAACTTGCATCCTGTATCTAAATAAATCAGTATGGGATGAAAAATTCAAGAAAAACAGTAATGAAATAATAGAATTGCTTCAATACCAGTTTCCTGTCAGCTCTAGTCCCAAGTCATACAGTTTACAGTACCAGTGACAATTAAGAAAATAAAGTTTAAAATCCCCATCTTTTAGATATATTGAAAGTTTGCAATCCACTATTATAGTTTTTACCACCTGATTTTTCACAGTCATATTTTATATCTAGGCCATGGTCATAGAAACATATTTATCTACCGGGTTTATAATCCATTTTAATTTCTTTTTGTTCCCTAAAACTAAGGGTAATCTTTCAAATCTTTCATCAAAACATTCTCCTGGTCCTTTTAAAGGAGTTTTTAGTTGTAATGCTACTTATATTAAATCATATTGTATTATATTACATACTATTACTCTATGCTAAGAGGTGCCTTCCAGCCACCTGATATAGCACTTGAAACTAATGGGGATATTTGTAATTTTTCTTAGGATCTCCAAAACTCCAGGAGATACACCAACTGAGACTGGAACATTTTCTCTTAATTTATCCATTTGTTTCAGGATTTTCTCTTCTGTTATATCAATTCAAGGGAATATCTTGTCTTTTTAAATTTAAAAGAGTAGGTTCAAAATCAATAATCATACAACTTTTCTCAAGATAAAGGAAAAGGAACCTCTGCAGTATTGTTCACTTCATTAAATCCCTTTTTGCTCTTTGGTAATTTAACAGATGCAATATCTTTAAATACACCATTAGAAGAAAAGTTGTGGAAATTAACTTACTGGTTTTCATTTATGCTTTTCAAAAATTGTCTTTCCCCTTCATTTTATATGCTGCTACTTTTCACTTATTTCTTTTTTCACAGGCTCTCTTTAAGAAATACAATGCAGAGCTTTAAGCTCTGCCATTTAAACACTTTTTTCCTCATGTTTATGCTTCCTACTTTGTGATAGGAAAGCAGACACATAACTTTTGCAACTATCAGAATGTACTCCTGGTCTTCATGACTACTTAAAAGTTTTAATTTCATCATTAGTAGCTTTCAGATCACCTTGATTAGCTTCTCCTTTCTAAAGTTCCCTTCTCCAAAGTTTACGGTAAATTTTCAAACTAGTGAGAATTCATATGCGACTCTTTTGAAAAGGACTTTGAGTTTACTTAGTCAGTATTACTGAGGTTTAATGACCACATTATGTAGAACAGTCCTCTGTGTTTCTTCCAACAAATTTGAAAAAAAAATTCAAATTATTGTGAGTGAGGATCAGAATCCAAACATCAATTCTTTGTACTAAATAGAAATTCACTTTCTGTCTAGTGTAAGCAGCTTTAGCAGTTTAGAAAATTAAATAAACCCCTATTTCTGTTTTAATGTACAGTGCTGCTTTCTTTCCTCTCTGGACAGCATTCATTCATCTTCGTTTTCCTCATCAGAAACTGAGCAACACAACAATTATTCTTATTTTTCTATTTTATAGCCATGTAGACTTTTAGCAATTAAACTTTTGAAAGTGTTGCCTGTAATAATAGTATTTGAAGCTGTACAGTGACTGAAGAAAAAATAAACAAATTACTTTTCAGTGAATAAATTAATACTAACTGAAACAGGACCCTAGAACCAGTAACACATCTTCGCTTACATTCACTCTTTCAAGAAATGATCCATTTCCTCACAGAGTTGTACCACTTCCGTTAGAGAATTATTAGACTTGGATGCTTAGCATAACTTCTCCTTTCATGGTAAAACATTAAGTGGTTTTAGAGAGATAAAACTCTTGCCCGGAACAGTTTCATACAAAAATGCTTTAAACAGCAAATTTACCTACCAAGTCTACTTTTCTGACAGTTATCAAGCACAAAATGTTCAATTAAAGATTCAGATTTTTAAAAAAGATAAAAAGCACAGAGAATATACATAAACTGAAACTAGAACCAATACTGTACTAAAATCTTACACAAAAGCTATTTCATGTCATATCTGTCTTTCATGGTGAGTCCTTCCCTAAATTCATTTTCTGGTTACCAAAATTTCATCCCTTTTTCCCCCTGCGTGCAAATGTTTTCCATGGAGTAATTAAGGGGAACCTTTTGTATCATCTGGCTTTCCAACATTCATCCTTTGAAAATAACACCTATTTCTGTAAAACTTCAATGACTGTAAGAAAGCACCAGGCACCTCAAACTTTAGCTCCATAGAAACTACAATTACCATATGCACCTGCCCTTCAGAAAGAACGTAAATCAAACACCTCAAAACTGTAAGGTTCTGACACTCTGGAAGTATGCAGCTACAGTACTCATTTTCTTCTTCTTTTTCTCTCTCACTTCCTCTCAGAAGTCTGTACACTGAGCATTTCGATTTCACCTCAGCCCTCAAACCAGCCTGGCACACCACCTCTTTTAGAACCAAAAAGAAAATGTTGTGACACTTTTTCTTTAATGAACTTCAATAATATCTTCCCATGTGAGAATTTCCCACAGCATTTTTTCCTCCCTCTTTTCACAATTAGGAATGGCAAGTAAATACACATATTTTTTAACAGTTGTGTTGTGGGGTAAAGAAGGGACATCTATCTTTAGAATGGTGTTACTCCATATTCCCAAACTCACAGCCCGTGCTCAGCCCAAACACTGAACTGTTGACTGCTTGACCTGTCAGGTTGCTCTTATCATGCACATGAGTATGAAAATTCTACTTAAAACCACAAAAACCGCTTACACTATGGAGCAAGAGTGGCTCTGCACCACCCCATAGCTCTTAATCATTTAAAGATCAAATATTTTTCCTTTTAATATCAGAGGGGTAATTTATTGAATGCACATCATACAAATAGTGGGGTTTTTTTCAGTGTCGCAGCATACGCACAAATGAATTTAAAATCCAATAACATTTTTAGGCAGTTAAATTGCACTCCACACTGAACTTCTAAAAGCACAGTTTACATACCAAGGGTGGTTTTACTTCTCCAAACTACAAAGAAATCTCTTACAGACATGTCTGTACTCCCAGTGTGTAGCCAATCACTGTTCCTGTACTTTCACATGCTGCTTTGGCTGCAGGCTCAAGCCAAATTTCCTCCCTCATCTGACTCTGTGACTGTGTTAGTGATTTAAATGGGACAAAGGCACAATCTGAGCACTGGCACGTGACTATCCATACTTCTTACTGCCGGCATGCTTCCAGGAATGGTTGGCTCCCTGACTAGTATTCTTCCAGGCAATGTCTTTGTACGAGCTGGAGGCTGGAATAGCTCAGTAATGGTATGCAGTCTGGACAAACCCAGGAGGCAGTGTGGAAAAAGCCACTGTTTTGAAGGGGAAAGAACTTAGCTGCACCGTGCTATGTCATGCCACTTCCCTGACACTTAGAGAATGAGTCCTATTCAGTTTTGTTTTCTGGTACAGATGTAGCCTGTACATTTCCACCTACCTGTAATTCCTATCTACCATTAAGGCTGACAGAACTCTGTCCTTTTACAGTCACCCACAAAGCCATGTGATACTGCTTCCAAGACAAATGTGATGGAGGTAATGTAACCAGCCCACTTTACCTAGACTGTTACACTGAAGGTAGAGTCGCTCTTAAGTCAAGCACATGACCAAGTTTAACCCTCCACTGCTCCCAAACGTTCAGCTGAAAGGAAAACTTGACCATAGTCTTGTATTCACGGACTGCTGACAGGATGTTTAGGATTTCAGTGTAAGTATAGCTCTTCGGTCTGTCAAAAGGTGGGATTCTTTCCAAGCATTCAGTAGGGCTGCTTTGCTGTTTCTGGATATGACACAAGAATCTCACTGAAAAAACATTTTAACATTGGAGAAACTGTTATGTAAAAAATCCTAGTTTTTTAAAATGGAATGACCATGTTGCAAGTAAATCAGTGGATCCCTCAGTGATAATAAAGAACTTTCAGTTCATGCAGTAGTACTTTGCAAGCCCAGTCACATCTTAAACCAAAATATACACAGTAATCACTGTGTCTTGTTATATGCATAGTCAGCATGGATCAATACTCTTGGTTTGAAATTTTAGGGTTATTGCCTCATTTTTTAAAGCTGTTTTAGCTGAAATTTAAAAGAAGAAGAAAGTTTCAGCCTGAGGCAAATAAGCAGATACAGCCTGTCAAGCTATGAACATCTGAAACCAAGACTGTTAACAACTACTGGATTCAATGCCAGCTCCACTCATACTGAGCCCTAGTAAATGGAGTCAGATTTCAGCTTCTCTCTTCTGAGGCTGCCAGGGACAGTTAGTCCAAGTTTAGGCTAGTAGAGCCACCTGATGAAATACAGAACTAGTCTGTTTAAAATCTAGTATCTGGGACATGGAATCATCAGAAGTGGTGATGCCTTATAATGAAGAATTATATGCCTTATAATGAAGAATTAAATCTTATGGTCCCCACTAGTTGTACAAAGGAGCCATTAGATACAAAGATGCAAAAATGTAACAATTAACTTAATCAGTTTAGCATTTTCATTCTTTCCCCTTTTATAGCTTAATATTATACCGATACAGTATTTACTTTCTCTGCAATAGTGAGGCTTCCAAAACCAAGAAACAAAAGCCAGGGAATCAATTATTTTCCAGTTTGAAAATATCTCTCATGATCAGACTTTATATATTTATAGTCTTGATATACCACTGTTGGAAAGGCAGTAACTTGATGGACATTTTCAGTGGAGTTATGTATGCACCATACGATAGAGAGAGATACCTCAACAGAACAGCTGCTGTGCTTGGTGGCAAACACCTTCAAAAGTTTTACCAGGAATCCTATGAAACACTTAGATAGGGTTTTTAATTTCTGGGATGAAAGCCAATCCCCAAAACACCCTAAACTCGAGGTTTGGTATTTAAAGTATTCTGTAGCAGAAAGCTCTCACCAACTTTAAATAGGCAAACCCAATCTCTCCACAGGAAACTGTAGAAATGTATACATGTACATGCATTTTTTATATATACGTGAACAAACACACACAAATATTTAATACTGGAATGTGAATAAAGGATTAACATAAGACATTTCATTTCACTGATCTTTGATTACCTGAACTAGACTCTGTGAACACTGCTGCTGAGACATGGCATTGTGAATTAGAATCTTATATGTAAGGATAGAACCAATGGCCTTCAAGAGCAACAAGTCAGAAACGATTAAGAAACGGAGAGAAAAGTCATTTGTGTTATCTGTCTCAAGGAAATGAGGACAGCTTCAGACATACTACATTGCCTCCGAAACATAACAGACTGAGAGGCTTAACTGAGATGAACAGATCTGATGTGTTTTGAACCGTATCTCCCTGAACAATGCATTCAAAACCCTCTATGAGTACAGTATCCCCCTCGCAGCTAAAGGGACCAGATGAACACGCCCCAGGCAGGGCAAGGTGAATGGGCACAAGGATGTACCTACCCCGCAGCTCTGCCCACTCCCACATTACGACAAGCAACCCCCTAACAGGCATCTTCCGAGCTGCCATAACCCACCAAGGTTAACTTTCAGTACACTTGGCCTCTTCAACCTCCCAAGACGGCGACTCCGCTCGCCGCTGATCCCCAGCCCAAGCCAAGGCCTGGCCACGGCCCTGGCCAAGGGCGAAGGCGGAAACAGGCGCGACCCGGGGCTCCTGCGCGCAGCGAGGGCCCCACGACGCGCGCCCCCGCGCTGTGAGGCCCTCCAGCCCGGTGACCCATGCGCGTCCCGCACGGCCGCGGGCTGCAGGCGGACATACCGATGTGCCTCGCTGACGGCCGCAGCTCCCCAGCCCAGCCGCGCCGCCGCCCCTGCGAGCCCGCACGCGCCGCCCGCGCCTCGCATGCGGAGAGGCGGGGGCTAAGTGGGCGGTCGGTCGGGGCCCTGCGGGAATCCCCCCACCCCTCGCTGTGCCTCGCTCCTTCCTGCCCCGCCGCATCCCTCTGCGGAGATACCCCGCTCCCCCATCCCGCTGCCGCATTCCCCGCGCCAGGATGGAGCCCAGCTCCCCTCTGCCGCCACTGCGGGTGGGTCAGCCCATGGCCGCTCCCCCCTTCGAGTACGGTGGAACCAGCCCATAACGCGAGGAAGGGCGCCATGGCCGCTCCCCCAGGTGATTGCCAGCTCCAGTGGTCAATCACCGCCTTCCTTTTCTCGCGGCAGCCCAACGCCCGCCCTCCAGCGGGGGTCGGGGGGCAGCGGGAGAGGCGGGCAGGAATGTTTACAAACAAGATCAGGGACTAGAGGGGCCGGGGGGAAGCCGGGGGGCGGAGCCGGCGGTTGGCGCAGCGGCCGAGCCAATGGGGGCGCGCGGCACTCGGCGGAAGGGCGGGGGCGGCGCGCGGGGAACGTTCTCTGCCCGACGGCCGGCGGGGCTGGCGGGCGCGCGCGGCCAATGAGCGCCCGGCCCGGGGAGGGAGGGGGCGCGAGCGCCTGAGTAGGAGCCGCTCCCCGCGGCGCCCCCACCTCTTCCCCTCGTTTCGTTCAGCCTATCCCGGCTGGACTCGGCTGAGCTCGGCTCTGCTCGGCTCCCCTCGGGTCCGCTCGGCTCGGTTGGGCTCGGCTCCGCTCCCCGCTGTCGGGCGGGGAGGGCGGCCGGAGCCCGGGGGAGGGGAGCCGCAAGGACATGGGCTGGCTCTGAGCGCCGGGGGAGGGAAGCCGTCGTGCGTGTGCCTCCCTAGATTTTAATAACTGTTTGTTGTTGGGTGGTGCGGCTTAGGTTTGGGGTATTTTTTTCCCCGTTTTCCACAAGGCGGAGGGGAGAGCGGCAGCCCCCAGCGCGCCTGTATGGCACCTCTCCCCCGGAGCGCCTCTGGAAAATAGAATCCGGCTCGGGCCAGGTGACATCCCCCGCCGCCGCACTCACACTCACGGGAGCGGCAGGGGCGGGGGAGCCGCCCGTGAGGACATGGAGGGACCCTCAGGGGAAGCGGAGCTGCCGCTCCTCACGGTGAAGCACGAGCTGAGGAACGGTGAGCGGGCGGGCCCGGGGGTCGCGCGGGGGCGGCCGGGACTGGGGAATGCTGCTGAGCAGGGAGGTCCGCGAGAGTTGGTTGGGACCAGTAGAGAAATCTCAGTGAGGGAGGATAAGCTGGAAGATAGGGGCAGGAGCGTGTATGATGGGGGCGGGGAGGGGGGCCTTCTCTAATTTCTGGAAAAAGTATTTCACTTCGACTTCTGCTGCGTGCCTGCCTCCCCTGTCCCACTTCCCGATTGTATTTGACGCTTTTGAAGGAGATAAAGGTTAGCCATGCTCTCTTATAAGCACTGGTTTTTTTTAAATTCTGTTTTTTACTTCTGTGGCTTAGTTGGGGGGGGGGGCTGTTTGTTCCAGTCCTAAATGATGTCGTTTTATGTGACAGCTTTTCTCTGACCTCGGTGAAATGCCGGAATTGTAGGGAGGGGAATGTGCCAACGCGTAACTGCAGAATTATGTGGCATTTCAGTCTGTGAATCTTCGTGTAGCTCGGTAGTTACTTGACGACCCTCTGGAGAAGTAGTTCAACATGTGAAATATATGTGACCTTTAAAGATAAAACAGAAATGCTCCGTTGTAGGTTGTTGTGTTGGGGAAGAGCTTTATTTCTTTTTGATAGGGACTCTCTGCTTCTCGGAAGTTTCCAGGCATCTTGAACACAGCTGTAAACCTAGAATTTATTTTTAATTTAGAAGTGCGTGTAAAACATAATCAGAGTGAATATTCTCTGTATTGATTAACAGTGAAGATGCTGTTAACCCACGTCCTTCATTCCTTTTCTGTCATCATCTTTTTCTCCGTGATGAAGTAAGAGTAAGCATATGATGCTATTCTCTGCAAAAGTTTGAGAGAGCTGCCCGCCGGGTTAACGTAATTGACACTCTGGAATGGGCCGATGTGAAAGGCAGGTGGTGGTGCTGGGTCTCTTCCGTCACGTTCTGCCTCCTGCCCCGCTGTCCCTCGGTCCTGGGGTCGGGGGAGCTGCCCCGGGGAAAGGCAGCTATCACTGCGGCTGAGGGGGGAAGGGGAGGGGGAGAAAGGACAAAAAAAAGGCGGTCTTCCTCATAGCTACAGAAACCTAAAGGGACTGTAGTTTCCTGCTTTCAAGGAGAAGCAAAAGAACTGGTGGAAAACATAGTTGTCTCGATGAGTGTTGTTACATTTAAGTGTGCGGGAGGGAAAGGGGTAAAGGGAAAGGAATCAATATATTTACATAGCTATGTCTAGATTTCTTTTATAAAAGTTGAGAACACATATCCCTGAGGGATAGTTATTTAAAGATAGTTTGAGGAATAAACACATTTGTATAAACTGACAAAGTGGTGTCTGTTATGGCATAATAAGCAACTTTGATTTTAATTTTGGTTATAAAGCTTTGTAGATCCATGAAGTACTAATTCTCACTTTTATTTTAAAAATTCTCAACCTTGTTATCTTTTTAAGCTTCTGAAATTCAGTTTAGTACGAATCAGTTGCTTTCCCCCACCTTGTTCTCTCTTCTCCTGATTAAGTGTTCAGAAAACTCTGCTTTCTGAAAAATGCTTTCTAGCAATGACTTGTCTATTTCTGGAGCACTAGGGTGGAGGAGGGAGCTGCTCTGTCATGTACTCCTGGGAGACTCCTACTCCTGAAGGTGTCAATAGTGTCATTGCTATGCAAGACGTATGGAGATACTGTTTCAGAACTTGTCTCTATACAATGCACAGAGATAGGATAATTTGAGGAGAAAAGTTGCAGTCAGCTTTTGTTGATACAAAAATATGTAAATCTGTAGGATACTTCGGATATTTAAGGGGTTTTTTTGTACTGGGTCTGATTGTGTGGATGCCTGGCTGCTGGCTAGGGTTAACCCGCCACAGCTTTAAAGCATGCAGCATGATTATTTAATTCTGCTTCATTTTGGGAAAGAGGGTGAGAGGTCATGCAAGAACTGGCATTTGGAGCCAGCGGATCTTTCTCATTCCTAAATGCTCTAGTTATATGTCATGAATATCCTTTAATTTGCAATTTGTTTAGATTCTAGTGTTCCCCTCATCTCTGTGTTCTTTCTTTGATGGTGCTAGCTCTGTGACTAATTGAATAATTTAGAATTACATATTGAAAGTAGCTGTCCGTTGGCAGATGAAAAAGAGGTCAGTCTCCACAGTGCTTTGAAAGAACGTACTATTGTGGTAGAAATAGTGGCTCCTTTGAGAAGGGAGTATCTTATTTTCATATTGTGGAAGTTGTTGCTTGAACCCCATGATAAAAAACCCACTAATTCAAATCAACTGAATGCAGGTAAATCCACAGTTATACTTTGCATTTGCAATTTCTTGGTCTTGGGATTGCTCTAAAAATACTAAATGAGTTAGGGACAGGCATTGATTATAGTCAAATGAGTAAGTGAACATACGTTTGAATTTGAATGTAAGATAAAATGAGTATGGTAAAGAATGAAACAGATGATTGTTGTTACCTCCAAGCAAGTATGGAGGCATATGAAAATGCATTAAGTTAGAGCATATGCAGTGCTGTTTCTACACAGACCAGCTGATTGTTAACCCTGTCATACCATGGTTTGACTTCTTTTAAACTTTGACTTTGAATTACAATGCTGGTTTTGATACGTAGAGTCAACTTTAATTTTAGCTCTGTATCTCATAGTCTCAGAGCCCTGAATTCCTCTGTTGCATGATCAAAAAGTAATTGCTGAAAAAATATCACTTGATAGGCGTGTAGATTGGGTCTGTGATAGGGAAGGAACTGTGGTGCATAACACTTGAGTGCCTCTGTGTGATGCCATGTGATGTGCTGTATTACAAATCCTGGGCACTGCTCTGTGTGTGTGTGTATATCTTTATTTTATTTTGATGGCGAATAGAATTGGAATGCCCCTTTACTGTGGGGGAAACTGTAAATGTGCATGTACTTCAATGGTTTTTCCTACAATTATTCAGGATATTTTGCACATCAGACACAGCAGTGACTTCTAGGACACCTTTCATTTAATAATGGTTTCTTCCCAATATATTTAGCAAGTTTTTTTCTTTTCCTGATACCAAACCATTTCTTTCTTGATAGAAGCCTCACAATTCAGCCACTTCAGAATAGTTATCATCTTTATTTTCTCACTTTGGGAAGGAAAATGAGTTTTTGGGGAAAGTAAAATCACCACCTCTTTTCAGGAAGTAGAAGCAAAAATATGACAAAGTTGAAATAGGAGGAAGTAGTGACTGTCTCTGATTCTCACTGAAGCTCTCCAGTGAAAATAATAAGAAAATTAAATGTTCTCTAGCATCTTTCTGGAATCTTGTAAAGGGAAAGTTTTTACTTTTTTGAGGGCTAACCTTCAGAGTTAATGCAACTTGTAATATTTTTGCAGACCTAAGAAATTACATATTCTTCACAGTGAAAAAAGAACATTGTTGCATGTTAACGTTTCTGTTGCTTGGTAATGCTGCAGAACTGAACAATGGCAAAGGTAAAGCTTATCAGAGGAAAAATTTTATGTGATAGGTAGTCATATAGGAAGAGAATGAAGGTCTTGTGATGTCAGTAGATAAGGATATAGAACAGTTAACAGTGAGATTTCCTCCCCACCTCCTCTTGTCTTCTGTCATAGCTCTTGTCTTAGGAAAAAAATAAGAATCAAAGGATCCTATACCTTAAGTGTGTGTGAGTGACTATGTAGGAGTTTGCCAGTCTTGTGGCATGCATGTGCACTCCCTGCTTTGCTCAGGGAGGAGCAGAGATTACCAAAACTGGGAACTTGGGAGACATTCTGTGAATGCACGGGCAGTGGGTTCTCTATATGTTGTTTTGCTTTATGATGTTCTTCTTTTCCTTTTAAGAAGTCTGTTTTGAAGAGGATACTGGATTTGTTTTAATGTTATCACAAGCTTTGGGATAAAGAACTTGCTTTAGTTTCCAGTTTGCCTGACTGTAACACGTGCATAGGAAAAGGCATGTATAGACCAGAAGTCAGTGTAGCAATGGGCTGCAGGGCTCCAGAGGCAGAAGAACTTGGAACTTCCCCTTGAGTCACAATTATAATTCAGTATGACACTATAAAAGGCTTCAGAAAAGGAATATATGGATTATCTGAATGTTTTAATAATGCAAATTCTGAGTTATACCTTCTTGAATGAGAACTTTAATTAGAATGGATTTATTTGTAAACTGGAAGGTTCATGTTACATTCTAAGGAATTGTGAAAATTCCTCTGCCTAAAAAACATGATGAATCATGCACTGAATAGTGTATTTTGCCTTCGCTATGGAGGTATGTCTGGCACCTGTAGAGTATTTTTTTTTTAATTTATTTTTAAAAGGAACCGTATGAAACTTTAAAAATACTTCTTAAATTATGTATTCTGTAAGACACAGATTTATTTTTTTTAACTTCTGTACTAATTCTGTATATTGTTTAGGGATCAGTAAGTACTCATAGTTGAATATTTCAAAGCTTGGATTGGTTTTGCTCTGCTTTTCTCTTTTGAGTATTAAAATATATATGTTCTGGGATTGCTGTGGGAACTATAAATAGTATTTTAAGTTTATGAATCATCTTTAATACAACTTAAATCTCTGGATTTTACTCTTTACAGAATCAGTACTTTATAAAATTATAGTCTAGGAATTTTTTCTTATTTATCTTCTGGTAGCTTTGATTATGTAGGAGAAGGATGACTATTGATCTTTCATGGGTTATGTTTGTGGTTTTTTCTTTGGTTAGTTTTTTGGGGTGGGGGTTCCTTCCTCCAGGCTTCGGAATCTAACAAACCGGGCTGAAATGATCTGTACAAGGGTCTGGTACATTTTGGTCTCATTGTTTCAGTGATGTTCTATAAATGTAAATGCGGACTAGTAGTCACAGTCCTCATTGTCAGCCTGTTTGTTAACTTCAATCCAATGTATTCTAAATGTGATGGTTTAAAAGCTCATACGTGATTCCACAAAAAAATTAGGAGTCTTACATGCCATGTTAATACTTGTTAGAATTTTATTCAGAAGGCAGTTGAAAGAACACTTGCCAAAATTGCTTAACCATATGAGAAGGCCTGAGTATCGGAGGATGCATTTTGCCAATATATTCTTCATGTAAATATTTATGTTGTATCCCTATCATTGCATAATTTGGTATCTTACAGTAAATATGGTCTCTGTTCCCCCCCCCTCCGCCCCAAATCCCAATGGTGAGGTGCATCTTCTATAAGATTTCTTTGCTTCTGACTAAGTCTGTAGATAGGCAGATGACCTGGTTTATGAAAGACTCCCATGACACACAGTCAGTTTATTTGGGTTTGTGTTTTGTTTTGGGATCCATTGTGACTGTTTCCTCTTCTTATTTTTCTTGATATCTGTAAATATTCTATAATGGCTTGGACAGATGGTTATAAAAGCTTTACCTGAGAGAGGATAATTCTTAAGTTTCCTGGTTAATGTCTGCATAAATGAATATGTAAATACCTTCTATCAACATGTAAGTTGTTGATAGTTCTTTTTTTGTTGATAAATTAATCTGTGTTCTGTTACTCTTGACGCTGTGTCCGAGGTGCCTGTGACTGAATAAAGTGTATTTTTAATAAAGTGTTTTCATTCATTACTGATGATAGAGAAAACCGAAGTTGATTCATATCTTGTATTTAGATAAAATTTCTTGTTTGAAAAGGCATGCACAATCTTTAGATATCTGGTTGTTTCAACTCTGTTCAGCATTAGATTATTTATAGGAATTCATTTGCATCTTGTCTAATTGCATTTTGGTTTTTTTCTTGCTATTACATAACATATAGTGTTGCTACACATTAAGCTTCTAGCTAACCGTAAAGGTGCCTCTAGGTTGAATTTGGTGACTTCAGCTCACAGTAGTGATCAACCTCATAGTAAAATATCTCTGTAAGGAAAAAAGGACTGCTGCTGCTGAATGCAAATGGATCTTAACATGGAGCATTTTCCAGTTCAAACTATTGTGAGTCTGTATTGTTAATCTCAGATGTCGTACTTTTATATTTATTTCAGCTTCCAATGTGCAAATGATAACTTTGGTGGGATAATCTTCCACAGTTACAATCTATTTTCATGATGGTAATGATGTGTTTCCCACAGCATGTTCTGTTTCTGAGTTTCCATGTACTGTATTCCACTTAGCTAGGACTTCAGAGGTCTTTGTCATCTTTGATTCTGTAGAGTTTGGCTTCCAGACCTTCTAGAATGGGATCAGCAGCTTTGTGAGAGCTTGAGTTTTTTTCAAATTTGTTTTCAAAATTTGCAGGTTTTTTTCAGTTTGTGTAGTCTTCCCCTTAAGCATCTGATATTCTAAAGAATCAGCAGTTACCAGCCCAGTTACCTTAGTTGTTTCTCTAGAGTTCAGAGCAATATGGATTGCATTTTCTTTTCTTTCACATGAGTTCAGAACTCTGCGTGTGTTTTATTTTTGCTCTGTGTTCTTCCTTTTGCTAAGAAAAATGTCCTTGAAATGTTACGGTTTTTAAATTCTATTTTAAGCTTGTAAGGTAGTACCCTTGACCTGATTAAATGGTGCTCTTGTTCAGTGACCTGACACTTTCTAGGTGGTGATGGTCTCAGATTTCAAGGACTGTAGAATGCTTTCACTTCCCTTCATAAGTAGTTCTAAGTTTCTGTAACCGGTAACACAGTATGTATCTGTATAACATCTTATATGCGTTTTCTTCAATGTCTAACAGGTAATAGTTGTGTAGTTTCTATCGCATGATGTCATTTTTTTCTTTTCCTTTTCTTTTCTTCCCAGAAAGGAATGTGCTAGCTTTGCTTAATTTCAAGGAAAAACACCCACTCTTCACTCTGAGTAAGACATAAACATAAAGGTTTTAAAACAGCGTCTGTTCTTTGTTGCTGTGACTTAGCTGAGTGGCAATGGGCTATTCTCTAAAGTAACAGGTTAAGATCAAGTTGATATTGGTACCAGACATTAGAACCTAATAGTTTGGAATATTGCAGAATGTCTTATGTCTCATTTTCCTTCTTGTTTTCTCCATTCTTAAAATTGCCTGAGGTTTATTGTTCTGCTCAATAAAACAGCAGAATTTGTCTCGTGTTGCAGAGAATAGCAGACAAGTTTCAGCTTTCAGGCAGAGCTTGTTTTAGAAGACTGCTTGGTCTAGTTCAGTAGAGGAAGGTCTAGTTTTGTTTGTTTCCTTCCAAACCTATATGCAATGGAGAAAGAGAGGATGGAGTACATTTTAACTTGGAAACAAACACTGTTGAAATATTATTTCTCAAGATCATAGAAGAGCAATTAAAAGCTTATAGAATCATTGCACAGTACCAGCTTGCACAGTTCTCAGTTCACTCTTGGCCATCTAAAAGTTCAGGTATAGTTCAGATGACAGTCATGTCTCTTATGTCATCTGGAGATTCTCATCAAGCAGAAATGTTACTCTGATTCCCAGAAATAAACAGACTGCCCTACTTCAAGGGGTCTGAGAATGACAACACTGGTCCCTGTGCACTGGTGTCCCTGTGTGTAGAGGGAGGCTTGTCTTTGCAGTGGTAGTATTTCTAGATATTTCCTTTCTTTCTACCTTCAGAGGTGGTGTTTGCAACTAGTACCTCTGCTTCATATTTGTTTTTAAGGATGCTATGATGTCTAGGCCTTTCTTTTCAGTATTTGTTTCTGAGCTGGTTTGTTACCTCTTGCTGTTGCCCTCAGCTGCATACTCTCCTTAACCATGTTGGTGTAATGCTGGTAAGTGTGGACTACAGTAGAAAATCAGTAAATGCAAGATTTTTCTAATCTTGCAGCTGCTCAGTGAGCTTGTTTATCATTTTTCTTCCATTATGTACAACCATCCTTTATACTATTGCGTCATGTGTAGCTTCACATTATTTGTGGAGAAACTCTCATCCTGTTGACTTGGGCAGTACTTTTCTTCCTGTCCAAGCTTTGTTCCATTCCTTTGTGTTCTTCAGCTGATGTGTCAAGACACTTGAAGAAAAATGTGCACGGAGAAGTAAATTTCCTGTTTCAAAACTGCTTTCTGTGCACCAATGTATATCCTTTGCAGTCTTGACAGATAGGTTGTGCAGTTTCCACAGACAGTTGTTGGGTTGGGTTCTGATGCCGATTCCAGCACGGTAATGTTTGTGAAGTTCAAGAAGCCTTTCACTGTTCTGTCAGTGGTAGTAGTGGTAGTGGTCTTATTGCAATCGTTTAAAACCTCTCAGACTTGGAACAGTCTTGTACCTGCAGAAAGCATTCCTGGTGAAAGGTCCTCCAGAAGTGATCATTTAGGTTCCTGGGAGTGAGTGGTGAAAATAGAATAGTTGATTTTTTGTGATCTATGCTTCTGAAAGCAAGTTGAAGGAATGTTGGTATGATGACTTTCATCCTGGAAAAACTACACTTCATCTCTGCTAGAATGTCAAAGTGATGCACCTGGTTTCAGCAGATGAAGACAAAGAACTGCTCTAGCAGTGTCATTAGAAAGTGGCACAAACAAGCTCTTCAGCTTGCTTTTCTCGGGTATGACTTCGGAGATGGACTGAGCGCTGCAACTGAGGCTGTTGGAGCAAGCCATTGCCATGGGGCAACATTGAGAGAAGCACTTTCTGGGAATTGTTATTAATCTTATGGCTTTGAAGATTTGTTATTTTCATTGTTTAATTAAGGAAAATTTTACTTCTTGCTTTATAGGGAGTAGTTGTGAGAGAGCTTGTCTCAAGTGTCCTATCATACTTCTGTGTGTTATGCAGCACCTTTTAGCTATCTTGTGGGATGGCTTTTTTCCTCAGTAAAATGCAAAAAGAATGAGGTGGGACTTACTTTACAGTTATCATATGGTTATCTGTGATGTAATTTTCTCCTTTTACCATGAAAATAATATTACAGTAATCCTCAAGACATTTAATTTTTAGGGTTTTTTTAGGATAGGGCCATTAAGTGTCCTGAATGGAAGTAAAAATTGGATTAAGTGAAGAGTGCAAAATTACAGCTCGCGTTGAAACAAGTACATAATAATTCAAACTGGATGTCACTCAGCTTTTTATTGTGTAACCTCATGAAAGTGGGAAGGGTTTTACTAATGTTTTTGAATGTGAGTTTATGGTACAGTTTAGATTAATGGATTGAGTTTAAGACTTGATCTCTTTTTAGCACCATAGCCAGCACTGCAAATCTTCAGCATGTTACTGGAGATGTAAGATTTCTCTGGATTCCACTGTGTATTTCTATTCAGTTTAAAGAATATGGCAGGATTAAGTGACTTTTGCTTTCTAGAAGGGTGTTTAATTGAAAAGCCTTCTGCTGACACTCTTAAAAGATGTGAGATGGTAAAACTTTTCTGGAGTAGTCTATCATAGCAGATCCAAATTGTTGAATTTCTACATGAAAACTCTTCCCACTCTGAGTTCAGCTCTTACCTAGCTAGTGTCCAGAGAAGTTTTGTGTCCTGAATCTCTTCAGTGATATCCACTGCTTCATTCAAACTGTGGACGCTCTAGCCATGGTCTCTTCAGAATTGTCCGTGACTCCTGATGTCCCTGACAGAAAAGACAATGTTATGAAATTGAATATGTTGAGTACCATTTTCCATACTTGTTAAGAAGAGCAATACACAATATTAAGTTGCTCAAAGACACTTTGCTTTCTGTGACGTGACATACCGTAGTTGTATAGACTCTAACTCAGTCTAGGTTTGTCTCGCCTGCTGTAACTCCTTTATTGTCACGTGAGTGTGGCTTCCTTATTGCTATCTTAAGCAGTGACTGTGATGTAGCTCTAGCAGGAGTATTTGTTCTATTTGCGATGAAAAGTAGTACAGCAAGCTTCAGTTCAACTCCTGTGGTGCATGTTGACTCACTGATTCATTAAGGATTCTGGTACTGTCCTGCCTAGTACATGTTACTAAAATGGAACTGATCTCAAAAGTAATGTTTCTCTAATAATAATATGACTGTGTTCTGTCTTTTTTTAGAAAATGTATTAGGATAGCTTCTAGATTCCCTCAGATTTGTGAAAATTGTCATGTGTATTTCTGTTCATACATGAAAAAAAAATCCTGAAAGCTCTTCTAGACCTTACAGTTTTCCAGTGATTTCAAGTGGTCTCTCTACACTTACTCAAAGTTTGACTAATCCTTCAAAAAGATGAATGAGAAGAATTGAAAATAATATCTTTTTAGATGAGATTTCATCACTGTTTTGCATTGAGAACACTAATGTTGCCCTGACCCAACTAGGTGCATTTTGTATGTGTATACAGACTCCTGTATGTGTGTACAGAATCGTGTGTACAGGATTGTTGCAGTAAGTCATGAATTTACTCTTTAATTTATTTAGTGTTTGGATTTTTTTTATATTGGTTCATTCATTGCAGAGAGGTCTTTCAGAAGCATGGTGTTTTGAGTTGTTGAGTTACTGCAGTGCCGTGAGTGGACATTAATTACACATTTTGACTTTAAGAAGCACATCTTTATAAAGTTTCTTAGAAATGTCAAACCAAATGAGAATTTCTGTGAAATTAGTAAGTTATTGTCAGCATCTCCTATCCTAACTGGAGTTTTTCTCCTTACTAGTCTTTACATACAGTTTGTCTAGGAGTTTCTATTTGAGGCATTATTTTAGTAGCCAGGCCAGCTTCTGCAGCTTCTGCTGCTTGATGCTGCATCCTTAATTGTGCTTATGCAGCTGCTCAGTAAAGTGGATCAGAGAATTGAATTTAGATATGAATAATCAAACTTAGTTACTTTCTTGTCTTGCTGCTTTTTAGCCTGGATCATTTCAATGAGTGGTTTTGCTGAATGGTCTGCAGTCATATGGATGCAAATGCATGGATAATATTATGATAGGAGTGAAAGATGGAAAGAATGGCAACAGCTTAAGGCTCTTACTGCAGCCTAGAAAAGGAAAAAAAATGCAATAAACAACAAACTAACCCTCCACAACTCCTTTTTGAAAACAGAGATCTTTATATCCCCGCTTAGAAAAATGTGTTAGACAAAATAAGTACTCAAAGTGGTATAGATTTGTATAAACATAGAACCTCCTCCTTCCAAACTGCTCAACAAATGACACAACTTTGTAACAGCTTAGATTTTTCCATATTAGTGAGCTGTGTAAACTTAAGGTAATTTCTGCTTAATACTGACTGAGAGTCTTTAATAATCCTTTGTTAAATGCATAAACAATTGTTGGAGCACTGTTTATGCCATTCCAAGAACCATATAATCCGAAAAAATAAGAGTATTTGGAGTGCTAGGGCTAAGGGATGACCTGATTGATGTCTCTAACTATGTAATTGGAGATTACAGACAAGGTGGAACTTTTCAGAGGTGCCCAGTGTTATGATGGAAGATGATGTATACAAAATAGGTGGGCTTCAGTTATTATTCTGTGATTTTATACCTTCAGGTACAATGATGGCAGCAAGAAAATTACTTCCCTTGCTTTTCAAGTTGAATGCAGTATGAAATTGGGATGTCCTCTTAGTGCTGCTTATTTAATTAATTTTACTTGTTTTTACTGAAGATGTAGTAAAATGTCGTAATGAGGTTTTGGTGTATTACATATCTGATGTGATTTTTTTTTTTTTCCCCTTCAGCAAATTTGACAGGCCATGCAGAGAAAGTTGGCATTGAAAACTTTGAACTCCTGAAAGTTCTTGGAACAGGGGGTAAGATGTACTATTTTTAAGTTAAATGTTGAAAGCATTACTCTTATGTATGATTTTGTTTTCTAGCTGAGGTTTTGGTAATTGCAGCATTCTTTGGGAAGATATCACTTTTGTACTGCATAGCATAATTTTTTCAATTTTTTTTCCTCACCAATATTGTGCAAAATTGGAGGTCACTTGTCATAGCACTTACAGCACTTTCGAAGATGCACTTTTTAAAAGAAACGGAAAACATATGGCTGAAGATTTGTGACAATTTAATATAATTTGTGAAAAAACTGATTTAAGGAATGATCTTGATAATTTAATTAAGTTTGGGGAAAAACCAGTAATTTTAATATATTAAATACATTAGTACATTTAATACATTATTAAATAAGATGTTTCACTTTTTAACTAATCTATTTTAGAGTTGGTGTTGGCTCCACAACTCTTTGTGCTAGTCAAATCCCAGTATTTTTTAAGATGGAAAATGTTCCTTGTTGTATTGTGGGTTTCAGCACAATATTGGAGATTTCCAGGATGTTGTAGCATTACTGACTATGACGAACAAAAAAACCTTGTTTCCCCTTTGCTAAAGGGACACACCAACAGGCCCATATACGGACCAAAAGTAACAGCTTTTATTCTTTTTAAGGTGTTCACAATTTTTTCTTCTTTGGTCAGTATTAACTCAGATGCATTGTTGAGTAGATTGGGATAATAATGAAGGTGGACTATCATCGAGGTCTGTAGAAGTTTGACGCTAGTTAAATTATATTAATTTGTTGGTGTTATCAGCTATTAAAGGCTAGCAGAGAGGCTACAATTCCATGAGAAGCTACATCACTGAAAAGAGCAAAGGGTTTTGATTATCACTTTTAGCTGTCATGTAGACTCTTTAATTAAGCTGTTGAATCGCCTGAGAGTGTATTTTTCTGTTTCTGAAGTGAATTATTTTAAATTGAAATTTAACATGCTAAAAAGTTCAATCCTTGCTGTTAAATTTCAGTAGTTAGAGGTACAGGCAAGGAAGCCTTAATATTCATAGATAAATGTTGCATATTCATAGGCAGAAGCAACTGTGATTTTCTGAAGTGGTCAGTGTGGATCTGAGTGGGGTTGACAAAAATGAAATTGTAAATAATTTTGCATTTATATGAGGATGTCTTTCTCTTCTGCTGATGGAAACATTGACTGGATTTGTAACTGCACGTATGTGTGTATGTAAATGAAAACCTGTCCCATACCAGAATTTTGTCCTGTTTTGTAACCTTTGCCATTAGTCTGAGATATCCTAGTATTACAACTACTTAATTTGAGATACAAAGTAAGTTTTGATGGTTTCATAAGGATCAGTCTTCAAGTTCAGACTAGTAGTAGCCTGACCTCCTTCAGCCTTTAGGAAGTACCTCTGAAATACCCCTTTCTCTGCTGTTACACTGTTGTCTGTCATTCGTTGCTGCCTCACATGCCTTCTTTTCTTCATGAACAGATTGGCCAAATTTCTCTTGGCCTGGTATACTCTTACCCATAGCATGTAATCCTTTGTCTCACCTTGCAAAGCTATCCTATTTACTCAGGTTAGCAGGATACTTTTTGAGTGATCCCTTTCAGAAAAGGCTACTTCAGTGAGCTGACAATGGGGTTGGCTATGTGTGTATGGGTGAAGTAAAAAAAAAAAAAAAAAGTTGGCTAAGCATGCCAGTCTGACTTCATCCTGCTCTAGTAGTCTTGTTGCTCCAGAAACGTCCTATATCTTAGTAGACCACAAACTATTTCAAGAACTGACTGAAATATTCCTGCAAACTTTGGGAATCCAAGGATTCCTTGGGTATCTTGGAATGGCATTTGTAGGAAGAGTAGTTGTTGTAGTGTTTGATTTTTTTGGGGTTTTTTTTCCCCACTTCTTTAATATGCAGTTTTAATCATAGCCTGAGGTTTTTGCTTCAGAAATCTAGACCATCAGGGCAGTCAAGAAGCTTTGTTGTCTCAAGCCTATGACAGCTACAACTCGTGCACTGAATGTGTCAGAGGTTGCTGCTTACTAATTACTGGATGGCATTAAATGCCAGTGACCTGATCAGAATGGATCTAGGTCTTTTTACTTTTGGGGAAGTGACCATCGCTCAGGTGGCAGTGTTTGCTGTAGCATGGAATTGCTGAAAACAGGACTGGAATGTACTCAAAGAGGTTCCTTAATTTCTTGGCCTAAGACACAGTCAGTTATACCTGCATCATCCCTGCTGGTGATTCACTCTTAAAAGCCTCCGGTAGTAGAGATTCTGCAACCTTCCTAAGATGTTCTTGCTGGTGATGTTTAATTTCTTAACTTGAGAAATGTTCTGGGCATTGCTATAAGGAAATAGACAAGAGCTGTTTTTACTCTGGCACTGAAAGCTTTATCCTGGTGTAAGCTTTGAGGTGTTACTGATAGTACTGTAATATAGCTAATGCTAAATAAAACTGTGACTCTGTTTTAAAATGCTTCATTATGGAGTTATGCAGCATGCAGTGTTTTCAAACTAATACTTAATTGATCTACAGTAATGCAAGGGAGAATATATTGAAGTCTCAGAGTTATGTTAAGTGATTACTGTCAATGCTATTTAAATTAATTACAATATTATAAGTAGAGTATACTATGAAACAACTGGAATAACCAAAGAAGATACTCAAAACATGTTAAATTAAATTATACCTTGCTTAAGGATATGTAATTGTGATAGTTTCTTACAGACTCAGTGGTGGTTCTTTTCAGGTAACAGCAATGAAAGTTTATTTAAATATTCATTTTTAAGCTTTATGTTCTAAAAATACAAAAATTTAAGGTTACTAGAAATAGTATCTATATGTGCTGATGTTTGTCCTGTGGAAGTGATTTTTTGTGATAACTTTTTTCATACTATGGCTTAGCGTAATTTCATACTTAATCTTTTCTTTAATTTCAATTGCTTTTTTACATTCTTCTGTCTGTTTTCCTCTGATATATACACCCAATTGTAAGCATGCTTGTTATATTTTGCAGTTTGGTATTAAAATTGTGTCATACTATACACTTTCTTCTTTTGGCCTGAGTTTTGCAGGAAAGACAAGGAAGCAAAAGTCTGAGTTGGATCCTTTTATGTTGCATTAGGAGGATATTAATAAAATAAACTTCTCTGCTGAAGAAATTAGTAGCTCTTTACATCAGTAAAACAAAACACATGACAGTATGTCACTGTTAATGATGCTGTTAGTAATGTCCTAGTTGCTCTGGGAGCAAATTATTACTTGCTTGACTTCTGACTTGCCTGTATTCTGCTCAGTATATAGTTTGAAATTGCAGAAGTTCTTTTCTCTTTCTGTTGCTGTATAGTCTTGCTAATACGGAATTTTCAGATTTGCTGTCCATGTTCATGTTTCCAGCTTGTCCCTCCTATCTAGTTAAAGCTTTTCTCCCTGTGACATAGAACACTAGTGTCTATTCTGTAGAAGATTACTTTTCAGCAAAGTAATCTAATTGTTTCCCAAAGCTGGGAAACGAACAACAGGAGAAGGTGGCTGTGTTGATTTATGCACGCCCACTTGGCTTATTTACTTTGTTCTTTGTAAATGTGTTTTTAAAATAACAAAACACTGTAGAGTGCATTCTGGTTCATACATTTTTCTACCAATAGATGATTCCTTTTTTTCTACTGAACATTAATAAGTGCCATTTTCATTCACTCTTTCAACTCTGCTTACGAAGAGACAATACAAGTGGTTCCTGAGCATGTGCTCTAATAGTCCAGTCTATCTCCTGAACTACAGTCCACCAATGATGACAAAAAATAATGAGAAGCAAGAATCTAGCTACTGTGTATAAAAGAGAATGTTTTATACATCATCTTTTGGATTTAAGTACATATATGAGAAGGATATTCATCTTATATGTGGAATATCCTTAGAATATGAAGGATTTATTCATATGAAGTGAAGAAAATTAGTGGGATGAATGTCAGATTTAAAAGAAAAAACATTTCAAAAATCTTGTTATACAAGAACATATAATGAAGTTTCATCAAAGAAGTCAGAAAGTATTGTGATAAAGTTAAGACTGTGAAATGAGGTTAGTTGTTCCAAAACATATTGAAGAAAATACAAAATATTCTCTCATAAAAGGAGAAAGAAAGAAGTGGGGATACTGTGGTCAGGAGGGTGAGCCAAAATTAGTGTCTAAAAAGAATTCAAAATTCCAATCAAATATTTTACTTCAGTTTCTGCTGAGGACAGCTAGGATGTATACTGAATGGTAAGTAGGATGGCTAATTGGAGGCAGGGCTTGGAAATAGAAAATTATTTTTCTGTACAAAGAACAGACTTAAAAGAGGTGACTGTGTACAATCTAAGAACTTGTCCTATTGATGCATCAGAGAATTCTGCAAAAATCTGTTAAATCGGAGATCAGTAGCAAAGATTCTTACTGGAACAAATGTCAAAGGTGGTTCAGTACAACTGGAGAGAATAGCAAGAACAATCCCACATTTAAGAAGGAAAGAAGAAAATAAGATGATGATTCCAGGCAGCTCTTGGTTAATTGTTCTGACTTCATCAAACTTCAGCAGGATGCAGAACCCTTAAAACAATTTTTGAAGAAAATGATTCACCTTAATATTTGTAATAATTAAAAATTAATGGCATGCTTACCAGTAGTAGATTGTCTTACATATGAGAACTGCCTTCTAAAAACTTACGTGCTTTGAAAAAGAGAAAAATAGTTAGGCATGCCATGCCTAGTTACCATAATAACATTTACCTTTCTTTAAAAAGTAAAACAGCAAAAAAGAAACAAAAGCAAAATGCTGATATAAAGTACATTTTAAGATGCAACTTACCCTCTCCTGTCACTTTCTGTCTTTCATATTAACCATCACACACTTGTTTAATGGGACAGGGAACTTGTTCTTGGCATAAGTAATAACATTGAGAAAATTCCATTAATTATTCTTGCCTACCTGATATCTAAGGAAAGATGACAGAGAATGCCTTGTCTTTGACAGTTTGGTCATGGACAATAAAAATTGGAAATGCCACTTCAAAATGCTGTTATTCTATATTTGTTAAGGTTTTTGTTTGGTTTTCCCCTCTGCATTTTTAGCTGCTAGAGTTGTATGCTTTTCTAAATTTGCCACATCCCAATTTTTAGTTCATATGGACAGATACTAGCACAGTGAGAGTTCTGCCTCCAAATTCTTCAGGCAGATTAAATCTAAATTTCAGAGGAGAGATGTCATTAGGCATATATCATGCAAGAATACAATGAAATTTATTCAAATCCTTAAGTATTTTGCACCTCTGAGCCTTTTCCTTTGTTGTCTCATGATTATTCTTACACTGACAGTAGAAAAGTAATTTGAGGAAGAGGTGTAGCTTATGTTGACACTTGAAAAGATTGATTTAAAAAGCTGTCTGTATACAGTGTAAACTTTTGATGGATTTAGAAGTCCACAGAAACCATCCTGTGTGCTATAAGCAATAAGAATTGTGCTCCTGTTTTTCTGTAAGAATTAGCCGGTGTGATGCAATGGCTTAGTGTGCTTGCATTTATACAGAAAGAACAAAGAACCAAAGAATACTTCATATTTTTAACTACTTGTCTTTCAGCAAGTGTGTATTTTAGAATATTCTAATGACCTGCTGAATTGTTACTTAGAATGATATGATATATTATTATGAATATGAATATTGATACATACTTATGTTACTGTGAATTTGTATTCATGTAAAGGACAGTAGTGAAAGGAAAGTTTTAGCACCCAATTATATTTTTATATCTCACAAATTGAGTGGTAATTTGGTCTAAATTGCTGGTATGAAATCTCTTAATCATCATAAAGGCAGATATCCATATAAATCTGCAACTAATAATACTTTTTTGTTTAAATTTTTATTTTATTTCTCTTAATAAACTGCAAGTTCAGTCCAACATAGTTTGTGTATGTATTATATAGTCTTTTAATTTTTCTATCATTTAATGTATTTTCAGTGAATTTAGGGGGTAAGGATTTGGTAATTGTTTGTGTTTCATTATGGGGGATATATTCCTGGCTAAATATTCCTGCCTTGGCAATAGATGAGATGCACATGAGATTTTATGAGAATGAACATTAAAATGCTGCTCTTCGAGAAATTAAATAAGCTTTGCTGAAGTCCAATTATCAGGTAATGGTATTGCAATTAGTTTATGTGCTCTTTCCTTGCTGCCACTCAAATAAATTGCTTTTGCAGTGTTATCTTTTAAGTAGATTTCTTGTGGTGATATCAGAGGTTCTGGTGTTGAATATATTATGAGTCATTTGATTAAAATAGTGCTACTTAAGATTTATTCTCATAAAAAATGCTAAGAATCGTCATAATTGTCAGTCCTTTTGAGATTGCTGAGGAAACAGTTTGTACCATGGTAAAGCTCTATGTTGCAAATTCTTTTATTATAACAATAGTATTGTTTCTAGAGATTTCCTTACACCTATCACAGTACCCAGATAATTTTCTCCAATGCTACATGTAAAGCTGTAGTAGATGCTGCGTTCTCTCACTTAAGATGCATTATTGTATGCTTTTATAAAGTGTGATTAAAGATACAGGTAGCCAAGTGTTAAAATCATGAGGCTTTTATTTATTTTAAATTAGCTTGACTTAATGTTCTCCAGCATTTCTGATTAAATTACTGTTTCCTGGAAGCCTAAAGATACTTGTGTTCCATGGTCTAGACTGGGCTTTACAGAAAGGGGAATTAATCTTCAAGCTCCAGCTGAACACTGGTGAAAACTGGGGCTGCTTCTTTAAGCAGTTGGAAAATGCTAGATAAGGCCATTCTCTGCACTATTTCTGTTGCACGTTAGTAAATGCAGAAGTGTTATCTACATTTTTTTGAGAAATATCTCCTTATAAAGACGTAAATACTACTTTTGGAAGCAGTTTCTTTAAAACAATGATCTCAGTAGTAGGGATCTGTTTTTCCAGTGCTAAAAATAACTTAACATCCAGTATTGGAAAATAGGCAAATAGCATTAAAATGGTGCATGTACATAACAGTATTATTGTGGTCACAGTATTATGGTCTGTATAACATCGATTCAGATCACCTGTGTTTGTACATCATGACAGGATTTATGGCTCATGGCCATTTTACTAAAGGCTCATGCCTCTTTTTCTAAAGTAATCTTACATTTCTGTTTGTCCATTTCTTGATGACTAGCTGGTGACCAATCAGTCCAGCTTAGTTATGCTTGAGATCTTGTAACTAGCAAGTTGGAGAATGCAACACAATACCAAAAACCTTGAAAGAGGCTGTCCTGCATATCTCACAAAATAGAAAGATGTTTACACTCACCTAATCTGACTCTGCCATTCATGAGAGATATGGTGTGAAAACTTATTGTATGAAAGCTATTTTGCACATAAAGAGTTCTGTAAAGAAGGGAAGCATGATTCCTTAGGGTGTGATGAGTCAGGTATAAAAACTCCTTAGAATTGTTCAGTATACGAGCAGTATCAGTTTTGTATATTGACGGAAATAGAACTTGGATGTAGGAAAAAAGCTCACATGTCATTTGATAGTTTAAAACTCTCTATTACCTGTGTGGAAAGAATACAGAAAAAAAATCTGGAGTTACACGAGATTGCTTACTGGGGTCAGTGTATGCTATAACAGTTTTGAAGGCCAACTGAATCTGAGTGTCTCACATCAGAGCAGTATGCGCTTGTCTAGTGTATTTTCAGGTTTGAGATATTGGAGCATTCTCTTAGAGAAAGTGGTGTGAAGGTAATGACAAGGATTGGACAAAACAACCAGCTGGTTTGGTTTTCTGTCTCATGATGTTTTAAGGAGAGGCTTACCATGTGGTTTCCTTAGTGAACTTGTAGCAGCCTGCAGTTTGGGGTCTACCTGAGCCAGAGATTCTCTTTTGTATTTTGCAACACTTGCTGTACTTTCCTCTCCCTCGGGGATTTTTATAATCTCTTTTAATTCATCTACATTTTTGACATCTGCAGTATCATGTAACAGTAGTTCCACAGCGTAACTGTATATTTGTTTGGGTGCTCTGCATAGTTCTTAATGTCAGTATCTAATGATTTAATTTGTTGCCATATTTTATTTCTAAAAATAATGGAAAGTTGTTCTCTTCTTACCTTAATATAATTTAAAAAATTTTTTTAACTCTCTATATCTTCTTAAGTACTCTACCTTTTCAGGCTAAATAAAAAGTGTAAGTATGTCCAGTTCCCTTCGTGTTTAGAGGAATTCTTTTATCCTTTCCTAATGTTTTATACTTTTTTTTTTCTAATGGAAGGAGAGGAGCTGGGGATAGAAGGTACCAAAATAGTGTGCATCATTCAAGACAGGAGCGCACAAAGATTTGTATCACAGCATAAGGGATTTCTGGGTTTGTGTTGAATGGTGTGGGGGATAGTACTTTTGTGTCATTTTGTCACTACTTTCCTTGAAGTTCTAGCATTGTGTTTGTTTTGTTGAGTTATTACTGGTGTTTTCTCATAGGATTGTCTGTGGTAACTTCTCATGGATTACGTGTTTACCTATCTGAAATTTTATCTGCCTTTTTTTTTTTTTTTTTTTTTTAGCTACTTAATATTTTGATACTGTGGTAGAGTTTTCAGCAGTCAGCTTCAATTTCTGTTGCAGTGGATAATTTACTAAACCAAGAAAATTGTCTTTGTTGCTGTTCATATATGACTGAATCAGGCAGGAGGAATTCTTGTAGTAACCTGCTTTCTCTGAAAAAGATGAATATTAATTTTTAACCTTTTCGGTTTTCGTCTGCTAATAATAGCTCTTCATTCCTAAGAGGACCACCTCTCTTTTCACCCATGACTGCCTAGTGTTTTTAAGACCTTTGTGTAAGAGAACTTGTTAAATACCTTGATCTAAATAAGTCAACCCTATCATAGTTCCTCCTGATTCCTTTGAGGGATTATAATTATTGCCATCTACAAAAGTAACACTCATTCTTTTACATAATGTCCTGTTTGTGTGTCTGCTACAGAATCACAGAATGGTTGGGGTTGGAAGGGACCACTGGAGGCAACCTAGTCCAACCCCCCTGCTAAAGCAGGTTAACCCAGAACATGTTGCACAGGATTGCGTGCAAGTGGATTTTGAGTATCTCCAGAGACAGAGACTTTGCAGCCTCTCTGGGCAGCCTGTTCCAGTGCTCTGGCACCCTCAAAGTAAAGACATTTTTCTCATATTCTTATGGAACTCCTGTTTTTCAGTTTAGACATGTTGCCTCTTACCCTGTTGCTGGGTGCTATTGAAAGGAGTGTGGCCCCATCCTCTTGGCACCCGTCCTTAAGATATTTGTACGCACTGTTAAGATCCCCTCTCTGTCTTCTTCAGGCTAAAGAGGCCCAGTGCTCTCAGCCTTTCCACATAAGAAATGCTCCAGTCCCCTAATCATCTTAGTAGCTCTCTACTGAACCCTCTCCAGTAGCTCCTTGTTTTTCTTGAACTGGGGAGCCCAGAACTGCACATGGCACTCCAGATGCAGGTACACCATGGCAGTGGGTCTGGATTACATCCCTCAGCTTGCTGGCTACACTTGCTGAACAGCAGCTCAGCCTTCAGATGTATCAGGCACTCCTCAGTAGTGCAATACTCCACAGTCTTGCATCATCAGGAAACTTGATGAGGGTACAGTCTGTCCCTTCATCCAGGTCATTGATGAATAATTTGAACAAGGCTAGACCCAGTACTGACCCCTGGGGGAGCCCACTAGCCTCAGGCCTCCAACTAGACTGTGCCACTGATCACAACCCTCTAAGCTTTGCCATTCAGCCAGCTCACAATCCACCTCACTGTCTACTCACTAACCCCCATTTCCTGGGCTTACCTATGAGGATTTAATGGGAAATGGTGTTAAAAGCCTCACTGAAATCAAGGTAGACAAAATCCACTGCTGTTCCCTCATCTTCGCAGCCGGTCATTCCATCACAGAAGGGTGTCAGATTGTTCAAGCATGATTTCTGGTGAATCCACGTTGAACATTATCAGGAATAGTCTTTTCCTCCACATGCTTATTGATGATATCCAGGATGAGGTGTTCCATCACCTTTCCAGGGATGGAGGTGAGGCTGAATGGCCTGTGGCTTCCTGGGTCTTCTTTCTTGTCCTTTTTGAAGGCTGGAGTGTTACTGGCTTTTCTTCAGTCCTCAGAAACCTCTTCTGCTTTCCTTGACCTTTCTCAGATGATGGAGAATAGCCTAGCAGTAATGTCTGCTAAATTCCTCAGCACTCATGGGTGAATCCCTTCAGGGTTCATGAATTTGTGGGTGTCAGATTTGTCTAACACTATCCTCGACCGAGGGAAAACCTCCGGGGTCTGGGATTCCTTAGCAATAAGTGAGAAGCTAAGGCATTGACTAGCTCTGCTTTGTCTGTACCCTTTGTCACCAGGGCACCTACTCTATTCGATAGTGGGCCCATGTTTTCCCAAGTCTTCCTTTTGCTACTGATATCCTTGAAGAAGCCCTTCTTGTCTTTGATATCCCTTGCCAGATTTAACTCCAAGTGGACCTTACCTTTCCCTGACACATCCTTGCCATACTCTGGCAGTATTCCTATATTATTCCCAAGTGGCCTGACCCTTTTTCCATATTCTTTAAACTTCCTTCTTCTGTCTGAGTTTTGCCAGAAGTGCCATCTGTGCAAGTCTCTAGCCCCCTTTGCTTGATTCTTATTCATAGGGATGCCCCAATCTTAAGTTTGGAAGAAGTGCTATGTGAATATTAACCATCTCTTTTGGACCTCCCGTACCTTCTAGAGACCTAACCTATGATATTCCTCAGGTAGACCCTTGAAGATGCCGGAGCTAGTTTTCCTGAAGTCCAGGGCTGTAATCCTACTTATTGGCATGCTTCCTCTATGCAGTATCCTGTACTCCACCATCTCATGGACACTGCAGCCAAGGCCGCTCCCAGCCTTCACATCCCCAGCCCAGCCAGTCCTTCTTTGTTAATACAAGGTCCAGCAACACATCTGTCCTTGTGGGCTTCCCTACCACCTGTGTCAACCTTATCATCAGTGCTCTGCAGGAACCTCCTGAACTCCTTTGTGCCAAGCTGTGCTGTCTTTACAGCAGCTACTGGGGTGATTATGAGAACCATGGGCCTGTGATCATGAGGCTACTTCCTGCTGTCTGTAGAAGGCCTCATCTACTTCCTCTTACTGATCAGCAGTCTATTGTAAGCACTCATAACAGTGTCACCCTTTTTAGCCTGTCCCTTAATTCTTACCCGTAAACTCTTGACTCCTCCTTTATCCACCCCTAGGCAGAGCATGATACATTTTAGTTGCTGTCTTACATAAAGAGAACTCCACCATCTCGCCTTGCTGTCCTCTTTCCTAAAAAGTTTGTAACCTTCCATGACAGTATTCCAGTCATGCAAGCTGTCCCGCAGTATCTCCGTAATTGCAGTGAGATTATGGCCCTGCAACTGCACACTAATTCTAACTTTTACTGTTTCTACGGGTTTTCCCTAGTAGAGGTATCAAATTTTTGTGTGGAGTTCCCAGGAGTACTTTTAAATTCAGTATGGGAGCCTCAGAAAGCTCCTATTTGCAAAATACTGATGGGAAGAATTCATTGGCTTTTCTATGGGTTTTTGTAACTTCAGTGCTATTAAACCAGTAATGAAAGTATTTAAGTTGTGCCAATATGAACAGACTATTTTAAGGACAAAAAAATAGCATCTTCCTTACTCCAGACTCTTAAATTCTAAGTATGAAATTTTAGATTATTAAAGGGGAAGAAATCATCAGCTTTTATATTTGTTTTTAGAAGCTGTTTGATTGTTTTTCCCCACTCTTGCAGTGCTCAGTTCCAAAGCTCATTTGGTTGAAACTTCACTCAGAAAAGGTCAATCTGAAAGAGGAAAAGTGTTTTGGAAAATTTTTATCCTGAATGATTACTGTTTACCATAACATTGAGTAATTGAAAACAATAATGGTATCAACCAGATCTGTAGCACAAGTAGGTAACTTGTGGGTTTTGTGTCTTTTTTTTTCTCCTTTTTTTTCCCTTTTTTCTTCTTTTTTTTCTTTGTTGGTTTTTTTTTTCCCCTCCCCAATTTTTAAGCCTACGGAAAAGTGTTCCTAGTGAGGAAAGTAAGTGGCCATGATGCTGGAAAACTATATGCCATGAAAGTACTGAAGAAAGCAACAATAGTTCAAAAAGCCAAAACAACTGAGCACACACGGACAGAACGACAAGTCTTGGAGCACATTAGGCAATCACCGTTTTTGGTCACGTTACATTATGCCTTCCAGACAGAAACAAAGCTTCATCTCATTTTAGGTGAGTAGTCTTCAGGATTCAAGTATTTTGAAAAAAAAAGCCCTTTTATCTAAATGTTTTGTACGGTTTTTTTCATGTGGTCTTAAGTACAATATGTTTGGAGATTGCATGAGAGAGCTTAGGAAGTAAAATACTGTTGATCTTCAGCATTGTCTGTGTTTGTGGTTTTCCTGTTTGAGCTTCAGTGTGCTACTCTGACTTGGTGGGTTAGTGGTATCTGTGACTTACACACAGCAAAAAATGTAAATGTGTATTCATCAATGACCTGGAAGCATTTGCTGCCAAAATGTTTTGTATGAAATAATTTGATCTTTGAGTATTGAGATACCTGCATGTTTCAGTTTTTGAGTGTTAAGAGACAATCCAAAATCACACATTTCTGTCCTGAAAGTAGAGCTTGTTCATAAGGTTTGGTGCTACACAAATTTTAGCAATATTTCTACCTTTCAGATTAGCAGCAAATTTAATGATTGGCATATGAAGTGTATTTGTAAGAAAATTGCCAGCAATTTCTAAAACCTTCTTACTTAGAGTATTTTAAAAGAACTGTAAGATGAATGATTAATTTAATGTTTAGATTCATAGTGAACTTCTGCAGTGAATTGTTTGAAGAAGTAAATTGTGCTTTAATTGAAGTGCAAGTTTTGCAGTTCCTTTAGTTTCTAACTTCAATTTTTTAACCTTTATTAACAAGCTAATTTAGACACTAAATTAGCAAAATTTTATTAGCGTTATATGACTCTACACCTCTGGCTTTCAATTCTTAGAAAAGTGTTCTATGCACATACCTTAGTTTCATATACTATAGTGAAGTAATAAATCTGAGGAACTCAAATGGAGTATCACTAGACTCCTGTTGAAAATGAGAGTTGAAAATTGTAATATAGCTTCTTGCAAATTCCTCTAACTAGAACAGTAATGAAATGTGTAAAAGATTGTCACAAAAATAGTTAGAAATATCTTCATAGCTTTGTGATCCCTTGATAGTAGCCATTAATAATTAAGGTTTTAAAATTTATATTAGTGTTGAAGTTACTGATTAATAACCTGGAAAAAATTGAAATGTTCACAATTTTGTCTCAGTTAATATTTATTGTGAATATCACAGTGCTATTCTTTAAGTCCAGATATTTTTTGCTAGAACACAGTTTAGTTCCCATTAGAAATTAAAAAAAAAAAATTAAAATAGAGGGGAAACCCAAACAAAAAGACCCCCTCAAACCTGAGATAGATGTAGTTACCTAAAAATAAATAAATAATAGGAGGGAAATTTAGGTAATAAGGATAATTACAAGGCCATTAAAGCCTCTTATATGAAAGCAAATTAAAAGCTTGATATTATATTCTTATAAGAGTCCAAAAGGAGCAAGCCCAATAGTTCTGAAGAATGTTGCGTAGCAGATCGTGCAGACAGGGCACATGTCCACCATAACACAGTGTTGAGGTGATGTTTGAAGCAAGAAATTCATAGTTAATGTATCATTACAGCGTTTTGTTTTTTTCTTTTTCATAAGTTCTACATCCATTCTCAGAATATCCGTTGGGGTCAGAAAAGTCTTTTTTTTCCTTCATTTTTAGCAGAAAATAGGAATCATTAGTTTAAAAATTTCTTTCATAATCACTTTTTGTAACAGTGAAAACGTCTTTTACCTAACATGACGTAAAGTAGCTTTATAAATCAACTGGGCTTCACACCCTGTCTGAGGAAAAAAACCCCACACTGTTCTTTATAAGTTTTTCATCTCTCATTGTGTACGTCTGTGTAAATCACTTCAATTTAGTTTTGGAATTTATGTGTTTCAGAAGCTTCTGAATTTCGGGGGAAACCAGTGTCTGTCTTGGTTTTGTACCTGGCTGAACCTTGGTGTGTGAGCAACATGCCACTTCAGTGTTAAGAGGTTTTAGAATTGGAGCCTCAGTGCAATATTTAGTACAGTTCTTCATGCTGTCAGATTACACAGCTATATGAATTTAGACTGAATCAAGCACAGACATGCAGCTGCATTTCTGCCAGATTTCCAGAAAACAGGGTTGGGAGTTGATTCCAATTTTCTCATTGGCTTTGAGCTACATTGAAAGAACAAAGTGTTGTATCCATGTGAGTACAATCAATTCTATACAAAGTTTGTCGTGCAAGGTTAACCTACCGATACTTTAAAAAAGCGCTAAATAATCTGAACTGCCAGGTGGAGTTTGTACTGAAGTAACCAGGATTGGTTTTTTCCATTGTGTCAGTGATGCATTTGATCTCTCACCAAGAATTTGAAGGCTGGTTGTTTCATCAGCTGTGTTTAGTGTTACATCCTGGATAGAATTAAGCTTGTTGTGCCACTCCTGTGGCAGTTCTGATTTGGATCTGTCACAGTCCTTAGGACAGTGCCTGGGAATTCAATACTTGCCTTGTACTAAGTTAACAGTTTTGGCTAGAAATATTTTTAAAAATTGTTTCTGTACCTTTTTCTACATACTGAAGTTTTTTTTGAAGAAGGAAGCCATTGTGAAATGTTGTTTTATTTATACTTAATTAAATCTTTTTCATTTGCTTACTGATCTAGATAAATTCCTCACATTGTTTGATTCCACTAATATTCCTTCTCAAAGAGAGAGCTGGAGAACTAAGAAGTGGAGAGATATCAGAATGTCTGTAATTTGTTTATATGCTTTCTCCTTCAAACTATTAACTTAAAATAGGATTGGACCCTTTTCATGGATTTAGGCCTTATACCAATGAATCTGTAGAAACAATATTCAAGAAAATGCTGACTAAGATGTTATGGGGCTCTGTATATGTAGACCTCAAACACAATAGTGGGGGCTGTGAGGTTGCAAATTAATGGCTGTAATGTACACTGCTAGCATAAACAGCTCTACATCTAAAATATATTCGTGTTGCAGTAGAGCTCTGTTGTAATAATTACTTTTTTTCCCCTCTCCCGTACTGTGGGAAAATCCTTGTGTCATAGCCTGCAAAGAATGAAAGTGTGGTTTCCATGAGGGAGTGTATGTGGAAATAATCTCCTCCAGTAAGTTTTGCCATCAAGGTTTTCCTTGTGAAGGGAAAATTTTGTAATTGTCCATAGTTGATTATTTCATCTAATACCTGTTTTCTGAATTGTCTTTCTTTATGTCAGTCTGCCTTGTTGCTCATCAGAGTATTTAATAAGAGTCTACAAGGGTTCTGTTTGTAGCTATCATTTGTACTTCTTTCTTTTCATATTCCTAAATAACTAAAAGATTGATTTTGTGAAAGCCCCCATCTTTATAATTTATGAATATTTGAGGCTTATTTTATGGTTTTGCTGCTTATTTAAAAGTGGATCGTGTTCTTCCCTCAGTTCTCTAAGAAAGAAATCAAGTGGTGTACAGCATGACAATAAAGTAAAAGGATCTGATAGCAGAACGTGTTACTAAATAGCTTACAAAGTACCTACTAATATTCCAATGAGAAAATTAAATTGTCAGAAAGTGAAATTATAATGTTCTTCATTCTATTTTTTAGACTATATAAATGGAGGAGAGTTGTTCACTCATCTTTCACACAGAGAGAGATTCTCAGAAAATGAGGTGCAAATTTACATTGGGGAAATCGTTTTGGCCCTTGAACATCTCCACAAGGTAAAGTAGCTTTATCCTAGTGATGATTTTGAGAATACAGCTGTATTCTTTTTGCATCGTATAAAGTGAGTAAGGAGAACTATTGTTTTAGATTGTTTTAAGTTGAAAGTAACTTTTTCTAGCAATGGGACATTAGTTGTGTAATTAGAAATAATTCCCAGTGAAGTGTCCCTTCTTGTGCACCAGATTAAAGCTACAGATTTTGTCTGCAGCATGAAGAGTAGTCTTACAACTCTTGTTGTAACAACTAAAGGTTGTTAAGTTTTAGTATCCTTGTGAAATGGTCTCGGTCAGTAAAACTAATTTGTAGTGAACAGCAACAAGTTTTGGGTTGTAGTATTGTTCAGTTATCCTTGTTTCTACACAACTGAGTAGTAGAGTTCTAGCACATCTGCAGACATGAAAAGTGTTACAGTTCTCTGAGGTAGTAAGTAGATTTGCAGACTATTACAAAACGTGTATGTATATATGGTCTACGTCTAGAACATATAACAGAAGCATCCATTTTCATTCTTAATGAAAGCTGAACTGAGTTTTGCACTCTACAGCAAGTATTTAGTCACTTTTAGATTCAAGGGATATATAGTATGTTCTTTAAATTTGAAGACATTAATGCACAGTGTAATTTCCAAGAATTTTTAGGTAATATTTAGTTAATTTCTAAGTTATTCCTTCAAAGGCAGTTAAAAATTTGTCTTTTTTGCTGTGCAACTTTCATGTGTCAGATTACCTTAATAATGGAAATTTTGGTAGCATCATATTTAAATGCATTTGGCAGTGTCTTCCTGATGTGGTTGCACTATTTGAAAATACTTTTTCTTGTATTCTGTTTGCAGTTGGGGATTATATATCGAGATATAAAACTTGAGAATATTCTCCTTGATTCTGATGGTCATGTGGTGCTGACAGACTTTGGTCTAAGTAAGGAGTTTCTTACTGATGAGGTGAGTGTCTGGCTCTCCAATAAGTGTGGACAGAATTGAGCAAGATCACATAGTCTCATTGAAACCATAAGCACATTTGAGAAGGGTGGAAAACCTGCATTCTAGACTCTTACATGATAGAACAAAATCTCATTGTCTGTTACTAGGTTTTGAGCTTTCAGTTTCTTGATCTTAGACCTACCAGTGTTGTCATACATCTTTGTACTAGTTTTCCCTGAAAAGCTTTCACACTTTCTTCTGCTGCCCTTGACATGAAAAAGGAAAGACCCGTGTAAGTCTGAAAAGTCACTTACATTTTCATTTTCAGATTCTTTTAAAAAAAAATTCTTGACTGTGCTAATTCTTTGCAGTGACTAGGCAAATGGTATGCTATGACTCTTCTTTATGCTAATAATAATTAATGTATTATTATCTTGTCTCTTTCTCATGTCTTTGTGTCACTTTTAATAAGCTTAATTGCAAGCTTTTAGGATAAAAGCTTATCTCTTATTAAAGTACATAGTACCTAACATAGTGATCTCTGACTGTTGATGTTAGCTCTTAATTATTTGTAAGGCACAGTTCTATCTCCAAATAGGCTTTTTAGATTTCAGAGAGTTGAAATTGCTCAGGATTTTACTTCTGAGAGAATTTTAAAATGGCTGGGTTTTGCCTTTCACATTAGCTATCAATGGTGTTGAAATCTGGGACTGCAGATCTAAAAGTCTTTGTTAGAAGCAGCAGAAGGGTTTTCTAAAAATAGCTGGTAGTTTCCTGTAGAATATTTGCATTTCAAATGGAGTTTGGTAGGATTTAGGAGGGGCCATTTTAAAAGATAGGCAATTTTACTTTCTGAAGCAGGGAAATCATAGAGATAATGCCTGTATATTCCTTTCAAATTATAGCGTGAAACCAAGAAGAGGTTCAACTGGTATGAGCAGGGATTAGCAGCAGATTGCCACACCAGTGGAAGAGAGTTAAGTACAGAGAGATGCAGTTTTCATCGGGAAAGAATGATAGTAAAAGGTGTGGCTAGGGAGAGTGGGACCTGCTTAGAGATGGGAGAGAAACTGTTCTTGGCACAAGAGGCAAAGTAAACTACTGGTACTACTGCACTGATGAGAGAGAAGAGGAGCAGTCCCCCAGTCTTTGAGCCAAAGTTGAATGAAGCATAAATCTTCACTGTGTTAAGAATATCATAATGAATCAGAACCTTTAAGTCTCCAAACAGTTGGTTTTAAGAAGTATATCTCATCGTGCTCACCTTTGGCACATCATTTACAAGTGGTGCAAGGAAAGGGCAGAACTTGGAGAAGCATCAGCTGCCTGTCTGCTTTATCCACACTGAATTGGTTTCCTCTTTCCTCAGCCATTAAATAAAATGAGCTTGCTCCTTGGTCATTTAATGTTGGTTTCTTTGACTCTAATCCATTCTGTTTTCAGTATATACCTCAGAAATCTCTTCATTTAACTATTTTTTACTTTTATTCTCTTTCACATTTTACATTTGTCTTCCCTGTCAGAAAATCTGAACAATTCTAGTGTTTCTTTTAAGGAAAAAAGTAAATGCAATTTACTTTCAAAATCTAAGACATTTTCTGCACTTGACTGAAGTTTTCATGCGTTCTGTTATAATTTAGCTACTGAATTTAAACATGATTAAAATGACCCATTTACACATAGAAATTGTCATTTCATATTGTATTCTCTGTAGACAATTCAGCTGCTACTAGAACACTTAAAATTTGTTACAAAAGATACTTAACTTACACTTCCGAACCAGTGTACTTAAAACAGGTAGAATTTGCCTGTATAACTGCATAACTTTCTATCTGTTTTCATGCTCACTGGGTAGCACTTTTAAGTAAAATTACACAACTGTAATCAAATAATAGTGTAGCATTTGCAATTTAATCAGAGCAACCCCCTTTTTTCACATACCTTTCCTGGTGTACCTGGTTCTTGCAAGAACTTTGCCATTAAAAATGTATACTTAAGCAAGTGGAATTTATTCTATTAACCCCCTCTTTGGACTGTTTTACTTAGATAAGATATATTTAGGTTATTAAAAATGTATAAAAATTAGTATAGTAGAAGCATGCACAGTGTTTAGAGTTCTTATCAGAGAGAACTCTTTACCATATATTAATGAATTTTGAATGTTAGTTAAGGCTGGTTGCTCGAAAACATCATGATTCAATATGTGCATTATTCCTGCTTTAATCTGATGACTGTTAAAGATTTTCAGGTATATTGGGCAAGTACTGAATCTACCAGAAGTTGTTTTATAATAAAACTTGACTACAATAATTACAGCAGATTGACTACTCAACAGTGAAGAGGTGGGAAGCTGCTTTTCCTAAGCACTGCTTGAGTGAAAGGAAGCAAATGCACGTGACTTGTAGGAAAACAGAAACCTAGTGATTTCTGCCGTGCAGCTACTGAAGCATGAGTGTGAAGTGTGCATTGTCAAATATCCTCTCTGTTTTACAGTTATTAAGTGAAAATGCTTATAACGTGCAAGAATTAAACATCCAAGCTAAAAGCAGTATGGCTTTAAGAGCTTCAAAGTATTTTATGCTACTGTTTTGCTAAAACCTGAAATTTGTCTTGTACAAATGAAACATCAGTATGCTTTTGCATTTGCTTTATCTTTAAAATGAAGCCATATGCTTTTATTTACATGGGAAAAGAATAAATAACTTGACTAGAATAAAGTAGTTGAGTAAGAAGGAATTTTCACCTAGGGTAGGTCAGTATCACAAGGTATTTAAGTATGAAATTACTTCTGATGTTCAAACTTTATTTAAAAGCTCATGAAGACCTACAGTTTTACTAGCCTAACCATAGAATGGGATTAGGTAAGAGATTAAGAGATGGAAAGAGATCTAGTATTAGTTTTTATGGCATTTATATTTTTAACTCTGTGATGAATGTAAGGCTAGTCTTCAGGATTTTTACCTGTCAACTGAATAGTAAACAAAATCAGGGTAAAAAAGACAGTTTTAGCCTTATGTTTTCATGCATCTTAGTTGAGTGTTTGTCTAACTGGGATGTAAAATTTATTTGCACATTACATTAATATAAGTTATTATTGGGGACATGGAGAACTGGTAGAATTTGGAACTTCTACAGCACTGTTTTGTTCATTGCATAAGTGAAATCACTGTTGGTATTTTTTCCGAGTCTTGTAATACATTTATCTTTAAAAAAGCCTGAAACTCCTAAGTTGTTGTTTGGGGTTTTTTTCCATCCTGTTTCTTGTGTGTTATCTTTATCTTCTGGATTTGTGGTTTAGGCATATTTTAATCTTTTTATCTCATTAATAGCTCTACTTGTATGCTGGAATTGTTGTGATTTGGTCAGTGTCAGTTTAACCTTCATCAGGTCTGGTCTTAATTTTGATGTGTATTGCTTAGATGCTACTTCATTTTTAAAAATCTTTTTTTACCCTCACATTTTCTTTAGTTCTGTAAGTACACTAAAAGTCATATTTAGGTATACATAGAGATCTTTATGTCTTAGTAAAAATAAGAGGAACACATTCATTGAATTACTGTAAAAGTGATCTATTTGACCATGCATAATAATTGTTAATTAAATCTAATGAAGTGCACTATCTTCCAGGGTGTAGTGAAGTGCTCAGTACTTCTGCATTGGTATGTCTTCTTGTGACAGTTTGTAAGTAAAGCAGTGGAGAAATTAACTCCCACACAAAATCTTGAGAGAGACTTCAGGTCGGAGTTAGAGTTTAATGGAAAAATTACAATAAATGCAATGATACACAGAAAAACTGGCTTAAACCCAAAAAGTCCAATACAATCTGGCACCGTGTCGGTCAGGGTGCTGATGCAGTCCTGTTGAAAGCAGTGGTCCTCTGGAAGTTCTGGTGCACCTGGGGATCAGCCGAGTGGTAGCCTGAGGTGTCCCAAGTCCCCGGAATGCCCAGTTTATGTACAGTCAGATTCAGGCAGGAATGTTCAGTACCTCCCCCGGGGCGGGGAATTTCACAATGGAATGATGTAATCCTATCAGTCATAGGATATTTTGGGGGTCCTTGATGGCCTGGGTCGCTACAGCTGCGCACTGGGGCCCTTGAGCCATTATGGCCCATTGGCAGAGATGACCCCCTCAGGCTGGCTGCAGTTACCACAGCTGAGCCAATGCAGGATCTGCCTCTTTCCCTTCTCTAGCACCAGCTTGCAGCCTGAGGGGTTGGGTGTGCACCGGGCAGCTCTTGCAAACGACCCACCATTAACAGTTCATCAGAAATAGTCTAGGTGGGAGTAGAATACATAGTTTGGTTACACACCACGTTGCAACCCGGGACAGTTCTGCATTAGCTTAAGTCTGTTCTGAAGTTTTTGTGTTTGCTTAATGAAGTTTAAAAATATTAGATAGTAAATACGGAATGCTCTCAGTTCTCAAACAAAGTGTCTGAGACCATATGAATGCCTTAGCAATACATAATATAAAAGTGGATATTCTGTATGAGAGATGATTGAATTGAAATCTAAGATGGATGTCTGTGTACTTCTATCTGATGTGTAGAATTAATAGATCATATACATTGTTGTTTTTTCATCTGAAAATCTCTTGCTCAGAGTTGCAAATTTCATTATAACTCTCAGATGCTTTTCACTGTTGAATTGTTTCCATTTATTAGATGATAGAGTGAACATTTTGTTCTGGAAAGAAAATTAGGATGTAATTTTAAAAGATTTTTAAAAGACATTTTAGTGAAGAAAAAATAATAAAATGGAGGCTAGTCCTCTATGGGTTTTGGTAAACGAAGTAGAAGGCAATTTGTACACATTCTTAGTGCAGTTTAAAGGTAGTCCAGAACAGAGGGAAGTGATTACAATTTGGCTCATTTAGTGTTTTAGGAACTGTCATCTCACGAGTGACCTAGTAGATTAGCTGTGCATTTAACATTAAAAGACCCTTTATAATTACCCAATTAAAGTGACAATGTCTTACCATTGCAATTAGATAGTGCATCCTCTGAACATGGAGCTTTTTCTTGCAAAAATGCGTAAAATAATCCATACTGCAGGGGACTTACTGTATCTTCTTGTGTTTTACTTAAAGGATTGTTCAATGATGTAAACATAACAAACACAGTTAAAAGGAATAGATTTACATTTCTGCAAAGAGGAAAAAGTAAGAAAGAGTAAACTGAATAGTTAAATTAGCCCTCAGAAGTTAACATGGGTTATAGATCTGTCTGGATAATTAGTTTTGGAAAAAGAAATGAAACAATGGCAAAAGTATTTTGTCTTGTTTGGAGTACTTCAGTTGGTCCTGAAATTGAATATTAAGAACATATCAAACATTTTAAAGGCACATCACTGAGCTGGACTAATTTAATTGCAAAACCAGACCATCAGTGGTAACTGAGCCTTTACCCAGGAGATTTCCCTTTTCAGTGCTTATCATAAAGAAGATTTTGCTTTCCCAGCATGGACCAGTAGTATAGAAGACCAGAGTGTAAAATAGTTTCTGTCCAGGTTTTGATGCCAAAATCTTAAGTTGCCATTAGGAATTCATGATTTCTTACAATGACTGCTTTAAGGATGCTGTTTTCCTGTAGTAACATACCACTTAAAAAAAGAAAATCCCATTTTGGAGAGAAATACCAATCTGTGCTAAGTAGCCTGGTATCTTCTATGGGATATTAGAAGAGTATGTTACTAGTCAACTCAGAAAAACTCTGTTTCTGTTTTCCAAGGAAAAACAAGTGACTTTCTGAGGGTAATTGCTGCCATTGTCATTAATCCTTCTGTCTCATAGATTTTTTTGGTTTCTTTTGAATTACTGTGAATACCTTACTTTCATGAAACTTGGGCAACCAGATGTGAAAAACTTACATGACCAATGATTCACGGCCAAATATAAATGAATTTAGAACAAGATGGATTGCATTTGGGCAAAATTGTCCACTCCTGCTTCTTCACCTGAAACTATAAATGTTTGACATGTTCTATATTATTTTCTATTTACTTTTTTAAAAAAGAATATAAACTTTTGAAGGCTTGTAGTGGCAGCTAGTAGAATTCCCCAGAATCAGAACTCTTCCATACCTCATAATTTTGATTCTCTTTGAAAAAAGATGAGTTTCTCAGGTTTTGCTTTGTATACTGTTCTCTTTTGATACCATTACTTCTTGCTTCTCAAAAAGACAATGCTTTAGAAAACAAGCCTTTCAAAAATTGGAATTTTGAGAAAAACCTAGTACAGAACGCTCATCCAAGTTGACAGTGGTACATACTTGCATTCCTCCTACACAATAATATGCTGTTTCTGAATTTTTTTGTCTGCAGAATTAAAATTTTAGGTTTTTTTATTCTTAGTTATTTCCTTCAAAATCCGTTATCAGGAACTGGTTTCAATAATTCCCTGCAGAAATGCAATAGCAGTGCAGTGTGAAAGCAGTCATATCTTTGTATAAGTTTGTGAAAAGGGTTTCTTGAACCTCCACTTGACGTTAGATGGGGGTGTGGCCTTCCACTGACTTGTGTTCTGGAGTCACAGAGGTAGCGGTCGCGCGTGTCTTGGTTAACACACAGTAGGAGGTTTAGCTGCTCTTGCTCTCCCTTTTAACTGCCTGCTCTGATGGCATCTGCTGGCAGGCAAACCTCATCTTGAAAAATTCAGTTGCCTTGTTCCGTGTCTGTTTTAGAAGCAGAAGTCATTAGTCTAGCTGAGGCAAGAGGTACAGTAACCAATATGTTACTTTGACTTAACTTCTTCAAGTAGGAACAGCCACCAGGACAGGATTATAATTCATTTCACTTGACCTTATACTTTTAAAAAAATTCTTCATAAGAAGACATTTCAAACTAGTGGACCTTTGTTCTGCCCTATTGCAACCATTCTTGTTCTAGTCTAAACCTTTGCCTTCATATTACAGTCTTCATTATGGTTTTGTTATATCAGCAGAGCAGTCTAACTAGTGTACCACTCAACTTTTGTCATTGTTCTTCCTCATTTGTCTCCTGCAGAGGTCATAGTTTTGGTCCTGAATAGAAGTTTACAGCTGCAGAAGCAATAGTCTCCAGCTGAGAGATTTTTTGGGTGACATTCTGACATGGACAACTTAATTACTCAGTATTATGTCTGGGTATTATCACCAAAAAATGTCCCAAAATAATTGAAAATTTTTTTTAAAAGTGAGTAAAAAGAAGAAACCAAGTCAGTCTGGCAAGCACTTTGTTGAAACAAGATTTTTTTGTTTGTTTGTTTGTTTTAAACCTGCATCACGTCTTTGAACCATGAGAGTTTTTTCTGTCAATTTTCATATGCCTTCCTAAATTGAGACTAATTATTGTTATTCTGGTCAATTAAAATGATGGTGAAGAATGTTGCAGGTATCATTTCTATGGAAACAGGTTTTTTTGCCTTGGTGCATGTTTATTTTTGAGGTAAATACCTCTGGTATAATAACCTCTAAGGCTCACTGAAGGTACAGGTCCTGTTTCTGCAAAGAATTTAGGCTTTTCAATCTTGTGATTTTTCTGAAATGCAAAATCCATTCAGCAGGTCAGCTTGTTAGCAGCACCTTTGCTGTGTGGCATTTACATATTGAAAGTAAATTTTCATTTATGATAGTATTCTTTTGATTTATCCTATGGTCCTGGTTTTCCTTTAAGTTTACCAAGGGAACTGTAATGTCTCTCTTGATCAGTAGCTTGCAGCCAGTTTGCCGATAGCTAATATATGAGATACTCTGTGTAATACTGCTGAAGTCTTTAACTACTTAAGTTCTTCAGTCTTGTAAGTTGTTCCCAGAGGAACTGTGGTTCTTGCCTAGTTTGTCAGGAAACAGCAGGACGGGCAGACTGCTTCCCACATTGGTGCGAGCTGGGAGCTAAGGGTGGCAGTGAGGCAGGTACAGATCCCTACGCTCACTGACCAGTGGTGCAGTCCCACAGCTGCCAAACAGGAAGATCAGGGTGAGTCTAATGCCAGAAAATCAGACTTGGGCAACAGTCCAGTGGTTATCAGAAAAGTTTGTTGTGAGGAAAGAGGCTTGAGGATAAGCCAAGATTTGAAATTTGTGGATCAGGATCATTGAGGTGCCCAACCAAGTACAGACATACCTACAGCACAGCTGACATAAGGATCAGGAATGGGAGCCTGAACTTCTGCTCCCAGCTGAAGGTGTAGGAGGCCTCTGACAAAGTTCCATGCAGAATACTCAGCTGCATTTTGTCAGCGTTGGTCTTAAGCAGACATGCTTAATCTAGGATTGGTGAAAAGGTTACAGAGCCTTGAGATAAGCTCAGGGCCCTGACATTGTTATCCTAGGAAGTTTTCACTGTTTATACTTGTAGCTATGCACTAAGTTGTAACTTTCAGGACTCTGATTACATACTCTCACAGCTGTACAAAATAGGAAAAATTAAGATAGTTGTATTCTAGAAATTCTATTACACATATTAATTTCTGACTGATGTTATTTGAAACACTAATGATAGAGCCCAGAGAGAGTCTAATTAATGCAGCCTGGAACTTTGAAGTAGCTTTAACAAAGGAAGAAGGACAACTTGGGATTTGAAGCATTTTTTCAGAGGTATAAGCAATTAAGGAAGGTAGTTTTACTCCAGTGTGTTTCTCTGGATTAGTCAAATGAAAAGCAACAGCGAGAGTTCTTTGGCGCAGTACAAACACTGGCATCTATTCATACCTAGAAATGATCTACTGCTTTAGGTATTTGAGGAGACTAAGAAATGGATTTTATGTTGCTGTTGAAAGGACAAGAAAGTTATTTAATTTGAAACTAATGAAACTGTTTAGGTGGGCCCATATACCTAATTAAGTCTTATTCCTGAACGCAGTAGCATTATATATTCTTTCTAATCTTTGCTGTCTGAATTTGCTTATTTCTTAACTAATTACTTTTTTCTTTAATGGTCTTGTAAAAGTAGTAGAATGAATGATTCTCCTGTCAATTCCTAAATATGCATTGAATAAAATAGAATTGTTAGAAGGGACAGTTTAGTGTATATTTTTAAAAATATTCTTTCTTGTTAACTAAGAAATTGGTAAAACTGTAAAATAGAAGGGTCAATGGCCATGCCATTGTGGATGAAGGTATTTGTATTATATTGATACTGATAAATAATGCACACAAATTTCAAGAACCTCACAAAAACACATTAGCATTGTTCTTCAACAGGATTCACTGCCTCTTTAGTGTTTCCAGTGCTGTTACCTCTTGGTGCTATTTCTAGTTCTGAATTGGGAGTCTGCATTTCTGCCTTACCCTCTTTGAGTGTGACCTTCTGTGGAAGTGCAGCATGCGGGTTTAATTTGGGATGGCTTCTTCCTCACTGGATGAAGTATTGCAGTTCTAGCCAGGGAGCAGTTAGAAGTATTTAGGGAGAGTGTTGGAACTTCTGTACATTCTATTTAAATTAGTGCTGGGTGCTGTTAAGTGCTCTAATACAAAGTTAGAAACTTAGTATCTTTTGGGACTGAATTACTCTCCTGAGCTTTTTTTTAAATTTTTTTTTTTTTTTTTTTTTTTTTTTTTTTGAAGTCTTCCGTAAGAGTGTATTAAGGATGTTGGTTGCCATCACTGCACCTTCATAAGAGGATGATACCTTGTATGTCTTGGTAACAGGTCTGACTTTTGTGCTTGGCTCTTGCAATTGAATGCGATAGAAAGACCAGTCTTCACCACACAAGGTTAAGACCATGTGAGAAGTGTATAAGAAGTCATAGAATTGATGTGTGTGTTTCCTGATGAGAACTTGTATGAAGCACTACTTAAGAAATAGAATTCTTTTTAGGTACAGTTAGTATATTAATAATCATACCACAAAATAGACATTTGAGAAAAATACAAGCAGTTTTGTATTTATCCAGTATATGAAATATAGCCTGTTAGGTGATTGTTAAAAGAAAAGCCCCGCTATACAGAGAATTTTAGCTAAACTATGATTTTCTTAAGTTGATTTGTCATCTATAAACCTGATCTGAAAGTTGGTATAGAGAATTTTACTACTCATGCAATAAAGGGGAAATTGTCCTTGACTAAGTGAAAAGACCATAGCTGTATTAGATTTAACACCTTATTTAAACGTACTATGCAATTTCAGAGTACCTCCTACCGTGAAGTATTCCTCTTGTCTTGCTAGGTCATAACATTTTGAAATCTTCATAATGATGAGGTCAGATTAAGTGAACAAAGCAACTTTATTTGCCAACTAACAAGTATGGACAAGCATAGGAATGTTTCAAGAATGTTGCTGAAAACCATAAAAGAACCCAGTCAAAACATGCATGTAATTCTATTATTTCTCTGTAACAAAATCATGACAAGAACCAGTAAGTAATTCTTGTCTGGATTGGAGTGTTTTTCAGTAGACTTGCAGAGAGTCAGTCCTCAGAGCAGCCCTGAATGCCTTCAGCGAGCTTCTCTTTGGCTGTGTGGTTCCGTTCTGTGCCATTGCACCCTCTTGCTCTGTGGTGCTCGCTGGCAGCCAGTCCCAGAGTTATTGCTGCCAGATGAAATACACGCCGTCAGGGACTGTGCCTCTGACTCCCCAGCTCTAGAGGCGCTCTTTGTGTTCTGGGCCCAACAGCACTTGGTGTTTCTGGGTTTTGCTTTTGTTACAGTTTTTTTAATACTGACTACATTAAAGGAGTAATTCTTAAGCTATGGGATAATGTTCCTAGAGTATTTTATATGAATATGGAATGCAAGGAAGCTACTCCAAGACAATATAAAAGCTGAGAAGTGTTCTTTCCCTTATTTTATGTAGTTGTCATTGCTCAAATTTTTTACACTAGAACTTACTTGCTCTAGGTTTTAACCAAGCCTTTTGACTGTATCCTGTCATCTCTTCCATTAGCAAGGAATTCCCATTAGAGAATAGTTACACTATTAAAGAACATTTATGGAAGCATAGCTTTGGTGTTAATTATTTACTTTTTACAAGTTACAAAATTTGTTTAAGGAGTTGAGTTTCATGGTTGGAAGGAATGTGATAGTATTACAGTTTCAGAATGTGTCATATCTGATGTTCCAGGTAGTAGTCTAGCTCAGTTAAGAACAAAGTATTTGTACAGTAGGAAGCTGGAGTGCAGAAAGCAGTCTGCTGTGTTTCAAATTTGACCTTTCATGTAATTGGAGAAGTGGGTCCTGATTTTGAATGCTGAAAAGAATGAGTTCAGTGAATACTTAGTTATTCGGTCTAAATAATGTTTGCACAAAGACTTATTAATTAAATAAGCTATAGTATTTTAAGACATAAGTGTCTGAACAGTGGCAGCACGTGTTGTTTGGATGGAGTTCTTTAAATATTAAATAATATATCCTCAAATGGCAAAATAACTGTCTTAAGACACCTGAGTGCTTTCCACACCTGCATTCACCCTTTGGAATTAAAATCACAAACACTCAAACTCTCAAGCATTTTCCCAAAGCAGTATTTGTGTGGCAAATAGATGCTCCCCTTAGGCTTGTGAACATGTGTAGAACAGTGTACTTGGAATATGCTTCAGCATTTTAAGCCAGATGCTCTATCTAGAACATCTGGTTATTCTTTGCAGGTGTGGGTGTTTTGGTTTGGTTTGAGCTTGGCTGGAGGCCAGGAACTATCCAGGCTCGCTCCCTCCTTGCAGCTGGACAGAGGAGGGAGAAAAAAAATTCAAAGCATTCATGAGATTTGTGATCAAGGATTCAAGAGAGGCTTTAACTTGAGAGATATAAGAGTAAATTTATTATACTAAAACTAACAGAAAAAGTTAATAAGAAGTAAAATGAGCTTTTGGAGAACACCTTCTTCCCCCACCACTCCCTCCTCCCAGCTTTACCTCCTATCCAAATGGCGCAGGGAGAGAGAAAATTAAGCAGGGGGGTTTTTAGGTCAATTCTTCATAGCTCAAGGGTTGGAGTCTTCCCCTGCTGGATGGTGGGGTCCTGTCTGGAAGGCAGTACTCAGGAACCACTCCCTTTAGAAAGTCCATCTCACAAGCAGCCTTCTGCTAACTGCTGCAATATCAGTCCATCCCACGGGCAACAGCGGCCCTCAGACTGCTGCGGCGTGGGTCACTCCTCCACAGGCTGCAGTCCTTTTCAAGTATCCACCTGCTCCAACATCAGCAGGTGGGTCTCTGCACTCCTCCATGGGCTGCAAGGGGGGACATCCCGCTTCACCATGGTCCCACCACCAGCTGCAGTGCAATCTCGGCTCTGACTCCTGCACCTCCTCCCCACGCCTTCCAACCTGACCTTGGTGTTTCCATGTTGTTTTTCTGCTCACATCTTCTCCCTCACCCCCACCTCCCTGGCTGGAATTAAAACTGCGCAACCAGGATTGTTTGGAATTCCTTCTTAAATCTGTTATCACAGAGGCGTTACCACTTTTAATTGGCCAGTGGCATGTCCATCTTTGCAGCCAGCCAGACATTGGCCCTGCAGGACATGATGGTGGGGCTTCTAGCAGCTTCTCACAGGAGCCACCTTGTATGCCCCCCTGCTACCAAAAACCAGGTCTGGCAAAACCGTGACAGTTACAAACTATGTTACCCTTCTGGCAGGTAGCTTTATTTCAACTCACCCTTTCTAGCATTCACCCCTCTGTAGTCTTATTTCATGGTTTTGTTTGGGTGCTTTTCTTTGATGTGTATTTGGTTTGTTCCTTAGGCCTCTGAAACAAAATTTTATGGGTTCTTAAGATTTCATTTGATCTTTTTCTTTGTTTTTATTTTTATTTTTGCTTCCCTTTTTTCAGTGGTCAAATGGCATGTTCCTGATTGCTCAGTCTGTGTTTTGTACAAACAGCCAATTTAACAACAGATGGGTGCATTTTGTGTTTAATGTTTGTATAGATTTTGTTTCTCGTGATGTAACTTCTAGTTACCTGCAGAAGTTTAAACAGAAATCTTGCTTTCTTTAGTGCTCAGTAGCAACACATGGATGACACCTTTGATTCAGAAGGTACTCAACACATCAGCTATTAGAACCATAGGATTGTTAAGGTTGGAAAAATACAGTCAAGTCCAACTGTCCACCTAGCACTACCACCACGTTCCTGACTAAACCATGTCTTCAGATGCTGTATCCACATAATTTTTGAACATGTGAAGGGATGGTGAGTCCACCAGTTCCCTAAGCAGTCTGTTCCAATAGTTGACAACCCTTTCCATGAAGAATCTTTTCCTACTGTCTAATCTAAACCTCCTCTTGGCTGCTTGAGTCTTGAACCTTTCAGTGTAGGTCTTCTTTTATTGCTCTGGGGCTGCTTTGGAGCTCTAAAAGCTGATCTCTGTACATTCATTCGAGCTGACTTGGATTCTCTGTTTGCTGTGCTATGAGTAAGCATGACAATCACAACATGCGCTTTTCACTTATGCAGATCTCTGTTTCTGTAGGGAAATTAGTTTGATTTTGTTGAGGCACTGAACCAATGTTCTCTGCCTTTTGGAGAAGTTATGATACCATATAACAGTCCCTTGGGATCAAGTCTTCTGCTCTAAGGACTATTGCAAGGCTTTCACCTCCAGGGGGTTGGGAAACACCCATCCAGAATATGTTGTTGCTATTTCGTTGCCCAGATTCCATGCCCTCTTTGGATGTGTTAGGGTATTGAATCAGACATTTTCAATGCCTCTGGGCTGTGTGGGTTTTGTGGCACTAGAAACACCATCCTTCCAGCACAGTATCATCTTAAATCAGACATAGTGAAGTAGCCCTTTTTCCAAAGAGCTGGCTGCAAAAAGGCAATTTGACCCAGTAGACATGAGCCTTTTAGGAGCATGTTGAGCATGAGTGATACCTTGGCTGTCTTGAAGTCTGATCTAATCCCAGTGATTCACTTTTGCATTGCAGTTCTTATCCCACATACTGTTACGACCTGTTGAGCAGTTACAAGACTTAATAAGTGTCTGAGCTACTCTTGCATATGTTGGTAAACTGAATTGACATCGTTGTAGACTAGGATGTGTACTCTAAAGGACACATCCTTCTATGATAGTAATGGCTGTTTCTCCATTGGTCAGGCCTTTCCTGTAAGTGTGGCAAGTGTGATTAGTCTCTGCAGCAAAATGGAGTTTGATCCTTTTGCTTTTTTTTGTTGCTGTTAATGTGCTTTCTTTAATTGGTTGAGGGAGGTCATTAGACAAGTCTGAAGGCATAAGACCTCTCTGTCATTGAGGAGCAAACTTCACACATAGGCTTCCTGCAACTTCAGGTAGTTTCAAATGCTTGCCTACCATTCCTTGGTTATAAAACAGAGTCAAGAACATGGTGGTGCAAGACTGCTGTCCTTTTGTCAGCACTTTTAATTGATTTTTGGAGCTAGGTATTTTGATCTCTGCAATTGGTATAATTGTGGTCAAGCTGCCAAGTTTGGGGTACATAGTCTTAGGAAAGAAGACACTCCTCTGAGGTAGGTTTTTTTTTGTGAAGTGACTGTCTTCCAGGACAAATTCTAACCTGCATTACACATCTCCATCTTGGACAGTCACAGAGTTCTAACACTGAAGCTGCTCAGTACCCTTTCTGTTTTGATGAAGGAAAAGGAATAGGATGCTACAATAAATTATGTGGAGACTGAATTATGGTACTGAAACTGCCCTAGCAAGTTAAAGCAGTTACATTTCACTAGGATGCTTAGATCTGTCAGAATGATTGCAAGGAACTTGAAAAGAATGCTGTGCACCCTTTTTTAAATTTTGCCATAGCTGGTGGAGAAATATAGAAGTCTGTGCTGTGTGTCGTACTACAGTATTAATTAGAAACATGGGACAGCCACTATGTCAGTATATAGCTCATCTTGAAGAAAAAGTAATAAGGGAATATAACTTGGTTTTCTAATTTAATAGAGAGAGGGTTTAATGAAATCAACTGCCTGGCTGTCCATGGGAACCTATCTATGTTCATTGATCAAGAACTCTTAACAAAATTCTCTATCTGTGGCTTCATGAAAAGTTGTTGCTCTCTTAAGCAGCTGACTGGTTTGAAGTAGCCACTTCATTTACCTTTAGTAAAAGATACACTATTGCATAAACATTCAGGAATGATGATTAACTTGGTAAAGAAAAATCATAACCATCTGTTGTGTGCTAGAAGACTAAGACTATCTCCAGATTATCTGTAAATATTAGAGAACTGATTTGCTGATTTGGAACAAACATAATGACACCCTTTCAGAGACAAGGTCAATATTGTCATACTGAGTTATTAGTTATGGGTTAGCCACACTTCTGTTTCTGTCCATTAGTATCTAAGTGCTTGCTGTTTGGCAGTTCAGAGGAGGGAACCACAGTGTTTAAGGCAGGCATGCTGAGTGAGGGAAGGAAATGAGCATTCTGTGTTAGACAAAAAAATTCTTAAGCTCAAATATTTGCAAGACGTGAGAATTCACCTGTAGGTAGTCCAAGTTCAGTTGTTTTTTAATAATGTCCTTTCTTCCTTACATCTCATAACATGAAAGTGTTAATAGTGTGGCTTCTGGAATTTGGATTCATATTACACAGTTGAATGAAATGTAAATTTGGAGGGCATAGAAAATAGATTTGGTTGTGGTTTCACAAATGAAATACAACTTAGAGTGACATTTTGTGACAGAATCACAGAACCACAGATTGGAAGGGATCTCTGGAAGTCATCTCACTCAACCCCCTGCACAAATACAGTCAACTAGAACTGGTTGCCAACAACCAAGTCCAGAAGCCTTTTGAATATCTCCAAGGAGGGAGACTGCACAACCTACGTGGCCAGCCTCTGCCAGTGCTTAGTTGCCCTTACAGTAAAAAAGTGTTTCCTCTTCTGGTCCTGTCACTGGGCACCACTGAAAAGAGCCTGGCTCCCTCTTCTTTGCATTCTCCCTTCAGGCATTTTTGTTCATTAATGAGATCTCCCTGGACCTTCAGGTTCACCCCTTCAGGTGGAACAGTCACAACTTTCTCAGCCTTTCCTCATGTGTTCCCTTAATCATATTTGTGGCTCTTTGCTGGACTCTCCATGATGTCCGTGTCTCTCACGTACCCAGGAGACCAGAACAGGATGAAAAATGAAACTTACTGGAGATACATTCTTTGAAAATAGTTTAAAATCCACATTTAGTGCATAACAGCAAAAACTACTAATGACTTCCTGTAAAAGGTGTATTTAACAACGAGAAATTTACCTAAGTATTCCTAGTGAAACTTAATACTCTAAAAACTATGTTTTTTAAGTAACAGCTAGATGTAATTAATGAGGCTGTAACTTCATAAACCACAACATAAACAGAGGTTTATAACAAATAAGTGTCTGGATTTTATGACTTCAGTTGTTTTGAAGTCAGGACTTTGTACAGTATCTTATGAAGGCAAATCTCTGTCAATCTGTAGTTAAGTCAAAATGCTTTGCTTTCAGATAGCTCTCTTGGTATCTCACTTTGGCTCCATTATCTTTACTCTTTGGAGAGGCAGCAAGTGAAGAACAGTTTTTTTTCTGTGTTTTTCATTCCCTTCCTTTTCCTTCTTCTCCTTCTTCCCCCCTCCCTCCCTGACAGCTGAAGGAAAAAAGAACAGAGAGATTGAATAGGTTTAAATTGGCTGATGGAGGGCTAGGAATTTCTGACATTTTTCTTTGTTTATGCTTTTTATCACACTATATATCTTTAAGATGAGAGGTACTGGAAAAGATAAACAATAGTTGTGTCAAAAGAAAGTGGAATTATGAAAAGTTCATTATTACATGGTTTTGTCTCAGAAGTTATTATTTCAAGTTAACATTTGAACAAAATGAGGCCTTATAACTATTTTGAACTCAGAATTTTACCCCAAAAAAACAGTCACAGTATATGTATTTTAAGAAATACAGTTTAATAATATGCTGCTGGACTGCTTAATTTTATGCCTCAGGGTAGCACAGAGCACTATTTCTACTTTTAGAAGCTTCTTCTCATTAGTGTAGTCTCTTATATAGCACCTGTTTTAAACTCCAAATCTGAATCTACAAATGTAAAACCTGACTTTTGAAATATTTGCTTTTTTGAACACTCTTCTTTAAAGGACCTATCAGGATCTCTCCCCCAAAAGCTAGAAGCATGAAGGATAAGGGAGGAACAATGTTGCATGGCCCAAACACATGTGCTTTCGTCATTAGCAAGGTACAGCATGACCTCATGTTGACCTCAAAGGTAAATCGCTAACAGGGAACAGTTATACATGCTTGTGAAAGCAGCTTAGTTTTGAACATAATCAAGAGAATAATTCAGTGCGTAGGATAAAATTAAATTTACAACTCTGTCTGCCTTTCTCTTTTTTTTCTCTTGTCTCTCTGCAAGTCTCTTCTTGAGAGAATGTTGTGTTTTATATATATGTGTGTTGCGAAAGAAAACGACTTTTCTAGAGGTCATAATGAATTCCTAAATATGGGGAACCCAAAGGATCTTGTATCCAATTTAGTCAAATTGTACATCTTACAAGGAAATTCTCTTTTTAATGAAAGGTTTCATTTGTTATTGAGTATTGATATTGCAGCCTTCAGAATGTGTATCGATATTACTTTGGGGAATCTTGTATAGTTATGAAATGTATAAATCATTTAGAGTTACAGGAGAGTTCTTTTAAATACCAATACATTAACTTTTGTGTGCTTATCTTAGACTGCAACACAAACTTATGACATTTTATTTTTTCATAGAAGACTAGATATTCTGTAGCATTATGTGATACATCTCTACAGATGATGGAGTATTATTTAGCTAGCAGTTCTGAGCTATTTGGAGAAGAATTGCTGCCAGCATCTTGGAACTGTTAGCCATATCTGTCCCATATGATTTGTATAATATAATTGTATGATATAATTTTTTTTTTTTCCTAGAATGAGAGAGCATATTCCTTCTGTGGAACAATAGAATACATGGCTCCAGATATTGTAAGAGGGGGAGACACAGGTCATGATAAGGTATGTTCTAAGTTTATTGCTGAAAATAAACTAAATCATCAGTCAGCATGTTGTTCAGCTTGAGAGTTTTTGAAAAATGAGGCAGTGTCTTATTTAAGCATGTATTATTTCAGGTTGTCCTAAAATAGATTATTTCCTGTATCTTGATTTCCTCTTTTAATCTGAAGTAAAATGCATATTTATAAAGGTATTGAGGCTTATTTGTGTTCTATTCAGAATTTGTTCTAAATGTGCTGTAGAACAATAAACTTAGCTGACACTTACTTGCCTTTGCATAAAAAACTAGTTCAGAGTGGAAAAATTACTGGTTTGTGGCTAATTCTGATATATGTTTTAAGTTGGACTTCAGAGCAATCTGTTATGTTTATTGAAGTGTGGATAGGTTATTAATGTTATAAATGTTCTCATATTGTAATTGTTTGGCTTGTGACTCAAGTTTTATTACGAATTAAAGTGTCAGTAATTGGTAGAAAAGATCAAGATAGCAAGTTCACAGATGGTATTTCAAACAAACAGAAAACCCTACTCCCCAAAATAATTCAACAGTATTCCTAAATAAGTTATCCTGATCGCTCACTATACTGGGAAGTTTTGAAGAATATTTAATCTCTGTGGTTTTTTGCTGTAGACTGACTTGTCTTTCTGTTGTGGGCCATGGAATGTAGTTGATTGTGGTTCCTTTTATAGCAGCCTGTCTAAGAGCTGGAAAAGTCTGACTTCTGCCTGAGAAGGTTCTTTCTTTTCCTTCTCTATGCATTCTGTGTCTCTTTTGGTCTGAGTTTGCCTTCGGTTAGGGAGCACTGTAGTGGGCACAGTGTTTCAGCTGGGAGTTATCAGTTTGAAGTATAGCAGAATGACCTCACTGATTCTTCTACAACACATAAAATAGAATGGGCTTTGTCTTTTCACTTAGTCATTGCCTCACACCTACTTTGAATTCCACTATAACCTCTTCATCTTTTTCTACTGTACTCCTTGCCCAGTTGTTATTAAAAATGGAAATTTAAAAACTTAAGAATTGAAACTCTTTCCTGCACACTCTTGGTTTAGTCTTGCCACTTTCAGAGCATCTCTCCAATTTTTCAGTTGAATTATGGTTCTGGCTTCTCAAGTGCTTACAAATTTAGGCTTGTTGCTGACTTAAAGAGGACTCTGTTACCTTTGGTTCTATCCAAAGCAGCTTTGGACGCTTTCATTAGATATAATGCAGAGTTGTTCTGTGAGGAATAGCTTCATGATTTGATAGTGAATGTTAGCTGATAAATAGGGATTATTTTGCAGTTATGTATGTGTTATTAGTCGTTTACACCTCGCACTCCCTACCATACTGTTGGCAATGTCATGTGTTGTAGTTTTAGAAGGTTTTTAGTGCATTTTATACTTACTGCATATCTAGCAACTCAAAAACCTTACAAAAAGAGAAAATGAGATTGCTTTAGTATGCTATGCTCTCATTAATCAACATTTATGATTTGTAATCTCTTCTAGATGTTTGCTGTGTTTATCTTAAGGACTCGGTCTAGTATTTCAATATTTATTTTCTTAAAGTTTGATTTCTGATTCTGCAGATCCTCCTTTTCTTTTGAAAAAACACATGCCAAGAAAAAATTGTTTGGGATTTTCTCTGAGAATTATGTTTTTGCAAAGATAATTAGTAACAGTACAAAGACTTCTTCAGCTAGTTATTTTTTATTTTAGACACTCTTGGCTGAATCTGCAAAACATCAGATTTTGTGTATCTTGAAGCAAAACCAAATAAAACATGGCCAAATTGTTATCATTTCACGTCATACTTTCTGTATTGTATTAACACTGCCAACATAAGTAAAGCAGAAGTTTCAGTGATTTGCAAATTTCATGGCCGTAAACCTGAGAAGTTCAAGCACCTGTAATTAATTTTGTTGAAAGGACTAAACTGCTTCCTTTATGATTCATAGTAGCATCTTTTGTTTTGAAAGAGAGAAATATTTTTTATGAGGTATCAGAGATATGAATAATATGATTAGTATATGGGAAGCCAAATAGCCCATGAGTTACCAAGGTCCATCCCTTTAAGGCCCCTGAGTTGTGACAGTTGCACTGGATAACCATGACTAAACAGTCTCTCTACCATGTGGACCTGCCCATGCAAAATGGATAGTAGGGAAAGTATCAGGAACCAAAATGCAGTTAACTGCCAAAGTGGGAGTAACAAGGCTCGTGCTAGATCCTTACTAAAGTTGTTTAACAGACAAACCCCTGTTTTACCCATGATCCATATTAGCAGTGGGGTGTTGAAGACATGGTTTTTTTGAAAGCTTTGCCTGAGTGAAGGAGCAAAAAGGTGAAACATGAACTAACTGAAATGTCATAGATCTAATAACAGGAAAGCACTGTGCTTTTAAGCAGATTCCTTGAAAACCTGTCAGGTTTGGAAAATCTGACAGAAGCAGATAATACCTAAGTGAAGAATTTCAGAAACTTAAAGTTTGTTCAACAGACAAATAGTGGTAAAAATATTTAAATGTTAAATTCATTATTATTGTTATTATTGTTAACAACAACCAAAAACTGAAGGATGGGATGCCATCCAGAAGAACCTGGACCAAGCTTGAGAAGTGGGCATGGGGATCTCATGAGGTTTAACAAGACCAAATGCTGGTGCTGCGCCTGGGTTGGGGCAACCCCTGGTATCAACACAGGCTGGAGGATGAAAAATTTGGGGGTACTGGTGGATGAGAGGCTGTACATGAGCCAGCAGTGTGCACTTTGCCAGTTGTATCCTGGGCTTCATTCAAGGCAGCATGGCGAGCAGGGCAAGGGAGGGGATTTTGCTCCTCTGCTCTACTTGGGTGAGACCCCACCTGCAGTGCTGCATCCAGCTCTGGAGTCCCCAGCAGAGAAAGGACATGGACCTGTTGGAGCAAGTCCAGAGGAGGGGCACCAGTGTGATGAGAGGGATGGAGCACCTTGCCTATGAGGAAAGGCTGAGAGAGTTGGAATTGTTCAGCTTGGACTAGAAAAGCCTATTTGCTAGTTTCCGGTACCTTAAGGGAGCCTACAAGAAGGATGAAGAGAGAATTTTTACAAGGCCATGTAGTGACATGACAAGGGGGAGTGGCTTTAAACTAAAAGAGAAGAGATTTAGATTAGATATGAGGTAGAAATTCTTTACTGTGAGTCTGCTTAGGTACTGGAACAGGTTGCCCAGAGAAGCTGTGGATTCTCCATACCTGGAAATGTTCAAAGCCAGATTGAACGGGTCTCTGAGCAATGTGATCTAGTGGAAGATGTCCTTGTCCATGGCAGGGGGTTGGAACAAGATAATCTTTGAGGTCCCTTCCAAACCAAACCATGCTATGATTCTATGATTTCATTGCATTTTCAAGTGCCCAGATTAACTGTGGCCTGTGATCTTAAATTGTGCTTTTTGAACACTCCTTAGTTTCATTCTCAAGCTCGTAAAAGTTCATGTTCCACTACTTCTTAGCAAACCTTAGGGTTCCTCTGTTATTTCAAGGATGTTTTAGAATTCATATCACATCACAGTGGTAAAAATAAAAATGAATTCTGGTGGGAAAACAAAAGGAATTTTAGTAGTCAGTGGAAAGAGTCCAGCTTGAGAAATTAGTTGAAGAAGCTAATTGGAGAGATTTCAACATAAAATTAATTTCTCATAGAAAATACCTCCAATCAGTACACAGCAGTTCATGCTTTATTCGATCCAGTTTTGCCTTTGTATTGATAGGTTCTTCCTATGCTAGTTGCTTTCCAAGTGCATTGTTTTGTTTCTTCTTTTGTTAACAATTTTACTTCAGTGTATCATAACATATGTAATTACTGTTGTTCTGTAGGCTGTTGATTGGTGGAGTGTTGGTGTTCTTATGTATGAATTATTAACTGGAGCATCACCGTTTACAGTCGATGGGGAGAAGAATTCCCAAGCAGAGATTTCTAGGTAAGATTCAAAGCAGTGAAGTATTACGTGCTTGCTCACAGATGATCCTTATGCCATATGTGTTTTGTGAGTTTTTGTTAATTCAAAATTTAGGAAGAAAGTGCTGTCATAGTAACATGTTATGTGCTACAATTCTGTTTAATAGAATGACATCTGAAAGCAGATAGGTTTTATTTGCTAATAGAACTGACCTTTACAAAAGACCTGTTCAGTTTAAACTACTGTGGAACCTCAGCTTTGTAGATACTTAGCACTGTTGCATGTTTACTGTTGAAAAGTAACTCAAATGAAATATCAAATTATATGTAAATAGAATTACCACATTCAAAATCTTAATACATTAGATATATCTTTAGCCAGAGATATTTTTTTTATCAGCTCTTGCTAGGTCACTCCTGTGGACTGCAAGTTTAAAGTGTCAACATGTACCCTACTCTCACCTTTTTGTTACAAGCAATGTTTATTTTATTAGTGTAGAACATGAAACAAAGAACATGGTCATTTCTAGCCCTACTTGCATATCTGAGAAGAAATGAATATGATACTTATGGAAATGAAATAACCTATGCCATTCTTATCTTTTACATATACACTTTCTGTTACGTTCAGTAATCGCTCTACTTTAAAGGTTTGTTTTCAGTACCTGTGTAAAAGCACTGGAGCATTTTAAAAAGACAAAGCAATAAACTTCCCCAAAGCCCATTACTGAATTCTCCCCCAAAAGAAGCATTTCTGGTTACTGGATTTCTTTTGGAGCAGGGAGTTGAGGTCTTAAATTGCTCAAATTAGGAACTGCTGTCAAGATGAGCTTGTAAGTGCAGTCCTCAAACTAAGAATAGTCTTGCTTCTATTGGAAGATATTATCATGGTTCTGACCCTCACCTGAAATCACTTGATATTTAAAGTTGTAATGGATGATAGAACATCCCCCAATTATTTAGATAATTCGTTTTACTTATGTTATAAATTCAGGCAATTTCTTGAGAGATTGAGACCTGTTTATTGGTTTTTAGTTATCTACCAGAGCAGAAAAGTTAGAGTCACTAGAAAGAAATACAGGGGAGAGGGGAGTCCATTAGCAAAACAAAATTCAGGGCTTCAATCTCTTGGTCATTCTATCACAGTTACAACTAAAATTATCTCTTTCTGGTGTATTTAAGGTTAGAAGTTTTGTTGGCTGGTTACTTATGCCATGGCTGAATTTGGTAATTTTGATTCCCAAGTTTTACTAAATGGAACTCTGAAGGAATTAAAACTTTTTTTTAGAGAGGACCCTGACCTGAATTTTACAGATACAGTTTTCCAAAAACTGAGAAACTTCTTTCTTACATTTTCTACAGGGTTTGACTCGCATTTGGTAGGCCCTTACATGCTCTTTAAGATAATAATATTTCTGATAATTTGAGTAACTGCAAGGTTGCTAACATCCGTCCTCTGATGGCTAATAACTTATTTTCTGATCTTCAGTTGTGGCAAGTTTACTGTGTTGCTACTCGGCCTGGTTTTGTTCTGGTGGGTGTTTATGCTGCACATTTATAGACAGCAGTTCTGTAGTATTTTAGCTTTTATTTTGATAAATTTAGAAGTTAAATTCTTACAGCTTCCTATATTAAAGATGTTCCCCAGTCTTTCTATTTCCCAAAAAAGCCTTTTCTTAACTCAGCTTGTGTTGTTCTTTCTTACATATGGACAATTTATTCCCGTTGATGTTTCAAGAGGATCTTGTTTAAGGGAAGGAATAATTTACCATCTGAACAAAAAAATACTTCTTCCTTTATTCACGGGTTCCTCTTGTTGATGCCAATGGTGGTGTAATAGATCTAATCCCTTTTCCTCTTCTGTCACTTTCAACTATAGGTGTCTGGTTTACAGCTGAAATCTTACTATTCCCAGCTATATGACTGCATTTCATCTGTCTTCTGTTCCTTCTATACTCACAAGACCCACTGGTTTCTGAATCCTTTCCACTGATAGCGATTTCTATGTTGGATGACTTCAGTTTTGTGTGTTTGCAGTTTATTATGTCATGAATGTTATGCTCGTTTTAAGAGCATATGAGAACACTGCTGCTGTCCTGGCTCTTACACTGAGTTGTGTGGGGAATGGTGACTGCTGCGTGCCTTTGGAAGCAATGAGTGTGTTTGGAGCTTTCCCTGAGGGTAGGGTAGAGCAGGCGAAACAGAAATCAAATATTTACTGTTGCCACTGATAATGAAATTATTGGCACAGAGATATGAGTTGGTACAAACTTCTTCTTGATAGCAGAGTTGTTCTAACCAGAAATTATATTGCTTAACCTAAATATGCTTAAACTTGCCATTTGCAGCAGACTTAGAGAATTCCATTTTTCCCTTTGTCACAAGCTGTGAAAGCACAGTTTCCATGGCTTTTTATTTTTCTGAGTTTAGGGAAAAAGTCTTCTTCTAAATGGATCCAGGTACTTCTTTTATTTTACCTGGGTGGGAAGTAATCTTAGGTATTTTTAGATAATTTTACTCCCTTGTATGGCACAATGGCTGTCTGGTGTTAAATTTGAGCATGAAGTTTTGTTCTAAAATATCTCTCCAATGAACAGTTCAGTTCTCGTGTCAGAAATAGTGTGTGGTTTTTGGTTTTTTTTTTTTCTCTTTCTGATGACAAATTGTGTTGTTCTTTGATCTTAATCTTTTTCGCAACAGTGTGGACTTTTCTTTAACGGAAAATGCAATTTCAGTGCATACTTTCCGTTATGTCTCTGAAGACTCTTTCCACATGCCTGGTGTAATGGGTTATTAAACTTGATGAAATACAAATTCACATAACTATTCAAATATCTCTCCTTTTGTAGTGTGCTCTCTCCATTTTCTTCTCCCTTGTTCCCAAATCTTCCTTTCATTTTTGAGAATTCTGAACTTACATTGCTTCTGAGTTGGGGATAGAACCCAACCTGCAAAAGCATGGGCAAGGGCTGGGATTGATTACACACTCAGTATTTTCAGTTTGGCTGTGAGTAATTTGAAGTGCTGAATTGAAAGACAGACAAATCCATTTTAGAGGGCTGACTTTTGAGGGTCCTGTCATATAAAGGATTTAAAATGAGCAGGAAGATTTTGGAGTATTAGTTTGCTGCGCAGCAGCAGCTTGGAAAATCTTACCAGCTTTGGGGTCATGAATAGATAGGTATCTATCTTTTTTTCATTTTTATATGTATATGCATCTGTAAAATAATCTGGAAGCATATGATGCCATATTAGTGTACTAATGCTAATAGCAGCCTGTGCTCTTTATTTCACCTAATTAGTTAGACTTCATTTAAACTTCACAGAGGACAGCTGAAATTCAACCATCCATTAGATGTCATGGAGGTATTTTATCCATGATTCTGCAAGAAACCTTTTCTTCCCAGAACAGTTGGGAAGATGCATAACAGCTGTGTACTGGCATTCCCTTCTTTATTGATTCCCTTTCTTAATCTCTTGAAGATTCTAGTGATTGCTAGATCTTTTAAAGGATGGAACAGTCGTTAAATCCCACTTCTAATTTGTATGATATCTTCTGGCATTTTGTCCTAGAGCTTATAGCTGCCTACCTATAATGTCCAGCATTTGTATGTTTAGATGCACATCGTACTGCATCAGAGACTCTGCCTGTTGATCCATTCTACCACTCAATAAAACATGGTTTTGAGAAAGTTTTAAGTATTGTAGTAAAGTCTCCAACTTGTCTAGAACTGATACGTATCACATACGTATCTGTCATGGTTTTGCCAGACCTGG